>QRDG01000154.1:366826-549364 GCA_012064385.1 Puccinellia tenuiflora | reverse complement strand
GGCAAAGAGGTAAGGCTCCTCAGCGGGCTCCTTCCTTGCAGCTCAGGCCTGACTTGCTTCCATGGCCGACGCCGTGCGCAGTGGACGCGACACGCCCGAGAAGCTCCAAGTGCCGGCGCCCGAGAAGCCACCCTTCCCACTGCCGGCGCCGTACCATCCCGGCCGCCGCTGCGCATCCGCAACAACACCACTGGTGGAACCGACCGCGGGTCCCAGATCTGGCAGGAGAGCCCCACAGGTCGCTCGCCCGCCGCCACCGCACCTCCATACCCACCGCGCGAGCCCACCACTCGACTACTTCCAGTCGGCTTCGCCCCTCTCCTGGCTTTTCTCCCGCTCATCCGGCCACGGAGCTCCGCTACGGGATGGAAGTTGAACGGATGGGGGAGACAAGCGAGATCGATCTCCTGCACCACGTGCGCCGGCAGCTATGAAGCTCTGCTGCACCACCGAGCCACGGCTGAACTGCCCTCCAACAATTTTTCACCGCATCCAGGCCGTCCCCGCCCCGAAATCCATGCCGGCGACCGGTGCCGTAGCACCGCCCCTTGTCTCCGGCCTGCTACTCCACCGCAGCCCCCGTTCACCACCCGTCACAGCCTCACAGGTCCATGGCGGGCGCGTTCACCTTTGCTCCAGGCTCGGCCCTGGGCGAGGACCGGTGCTGCCCTGATCAGGCACCCTTTCCCAAGGTACCCCTCCTTCGTTGGGCAAGGCCCGGTAATTTTTGCGCGGCGGGCATGGCCAATGGTGACGATGGTCGCTGCAAGGTGAGGGACGGGCGGTGGTGGGGATCGCCGGATCAGGGTGTGTTTGGAAAGGGAAAGGAACGAGAGAGAGAGAGAGAGAGAGAGAGAGAGAGAGAGAGAGAGAGTGCGAGGTAGGAGGTGGGGGGGGGGGGGGGCGAAGAAGCGGAGATATGGGTCCGGGATGTATCAGAATTATTTTAGATGGGGGTGTGTCAGAATTACTAGTGTGCTCTCGGTGTGACGCCATCCGTTAGCTGCCAAGTCCGGCGTTACAACTTTGTGCCCTCTATACGAAATCCAACGGTTGGATGGGTATGCACAGCTACCCACCTGGGCATCCCACTATTTTGCATATATATATATATATATAGGAGTGCAAAGGAAGTTTCTTTTACTTTCTTTATTTCGAATTAATGTTTGATATACAAATAATTACATTCATATTGACCCACAATGAAAATTGACATAAAAATGCAATTTTATGAGTCATAACAGTGTAAAAACCATTAAAAATGCATATTTTACGGCATATTTTTTTACTTCATGTAAAAAAAAGTTTTACGTCATGTCGATATTTTCTTATGTTCTACTTGACTTACGAGGTAATGCAAAATTTACGTGACGTAATAATCATTTGCAGTTTAGAAGATATGGGGTGGGTGTAAAATAACTTATTCTAGTCCCTGGGTGTCAAATAGCGCGTGTATATATATATAGATAAATACTAGCAAATGGCCCGTGCGTTGCTACGGGACGGTATCTACTATATCGATAGTTTCGAGGTCAGCGATAATTTTTTCGTAAATAAACATAAAGCATCAATAAACATAAGCCGGAGGGGGATGCGAAAGAGCTCCTCCTTGCACTTTGTGGCATTACATATTTTTATAATATTAATCACAAAGGCCATCGCTAGTGTCACGCGGCCGATTAACGATGCAACATCGAAAAAGCTACGAAAAATTATACTTATTCTAGAACACCGTCCTCGTCGGATCGGGTGCGCCATGGACGAATCTGACTCGTCGAAGCTCCACAAGAGTCAGATCGAGCGACTTACCCATTCCCTTAGAACCCTATGTTCCCGAGCTCAAACACCAAAGTCAACCTTGATTTGAGGCAGCGGAGGAGGAGGAATGACTGGGAGGAGCATATCTAGCAGTTGTCACCGGGGAGGGCCTCCCCGTAGCAAATGGTGGAGGCGAATATATTGAAGAATTGACGTATTCAAGAGAGCAAGGAGAAATAAATGAGGGGGTTAGACGTGGGCAAGCAAGCGAGAGCGATTAGTCATCCAAATACACGCATTTTTCTAAACACAAATGGAAGTCCAAAACAAAAGGAAAATATGATCTTCTTGTCCCAAAGTTATTAGCAATGAGTGGGGCTATATTTCTTTTCAACTACTTTCAAGAAATTCGATTTGTGTGCACGATTTTTTCATATATCAAAATATGAGGACAAATTACTTCTCTTAGATCCAGCGCCGGCTCTAAATTTTACATGGCCCTTGGCAAAGTTGATGAGATGGGCCCCTATAAGGCACCAACAAACATGGACACAAAAAATTGAAGATAATATCGGCATAGTAACACCTAAAATTATCAATTTATAAAACAATTAAATACAATATGTACGAAGCTACAATCATAAATCCTAATAAAGGTCATGATTTCATGGAGTCAAATCCTTAGAATTAGAACCGTAGTTTTGTGTATGTGTACGTACCAGGAGGAAGGGCCGCACTGCCGCAGGAGGGCAGGGACGAGCAGCGACCAGAGAGCGGCGGCCGGCGGGCGTGGCCGCGTGGGCAGTCAGAAGATCGATCCGGTGAAGACGTGGAGTCTCGATCAGAATTCAGACGAACAGACACCGTCGAGGATCGAGCTAGGGGAAAAGACGAAGAGTAGGCTGGAGATCGATCGGTAGCCAGCCACTAGCAGTTCTTTCCGTGCGATTTCTCTCCCTGGCTGTTTTATGGGTCTTTTTATTTATCGTTTCGGCCCAAAATAAAACAGCTGCACAGGTATAAAAGATGTAATCATGGGGCCCCTCAGGGCATGGGTCCTTGGCGTCGGCCAAGGTCGCCATGGGTCAGAGCCGGCCCTGCTTAGATCTGGAAATGAATCCACTACCAACGCCCCTATTTCTGGCCACCTCCGTTGCCAATCACCACCGCCACTCTGCGTGTCGGTCTCACCGTGGTGACCTCCCATGAATCCGTTGGCTGCACCCCGATTTCCAGCTGCCTCCCTCGCCAATCGCTGTCGCCGCCGGATGCGGTGGGTGGACACGCCGCCGCTCACAAAAGTACATGTGTGTTTAAAGGCATGCAAACAAACCTAAGACATGTCCAAACGTCTTGTGTTTAAAGATGTGCAAACAAAGTGAAGACATGTCAAAGCTTCATGTAAAAATATAAAAAAAGACACGTCGGGCCGGCCGATGTGCGCAGATTAATTTGTTGTGCATGGAGTCCATCTGAGATAGCATGTGCATATGCAGCCGTGCATATTCCAAGAGCCCCACCATGCATGCAACAACAGATCTCTAGTTCTGTACATACAAGGGCATGCAAAGGTGCTCTAGCATCGATGGATGGATCATCGCAAAACGCAGCACCTTCTGTTTTCGGTGACCTCCCCGGATCGCTAGAGGCCTAGAGCGCACGGAGCAAAAGACGGCCGACGCACAGGGGCCAATATTGGGCGACGACTATAGGGGTACGCACAAGGGCCTGCACGCCAATTGGGCCGACGAACTGCGGCCCATGATTGTTGTCGTGGTGAACAAACAGATGCCATATGATGACTTAAGTTGGGGCCGATGGACACTGGTGGAACCGGGGAGGGATGGTGCGTAGAATTACGCACACGGAATACTCAAGCACACACCATCTACCCAGGTTCAGTGCCCTCGTGAGGAGGTAAACCCCTAGTCCTGCTTGTCTGTCTATATAAGGATATCAACTCGGGCTACAAAGTCGCTACTCGAGCTGTATGTCATGAACTAAGGACATCACTCTGCCTAGAAGAAGAAGGAGCTCTCAGACTGTGAGGTGTGTTGGTGTTGCTCGTGTAGGTAGGGTCTCTCGCCCCCTTCACAGAGGAGGGCCTGGGGCACCTTATATACTGGTGCCTAGGTTACAGGGTAGGAATGACGTATATGCCACTGTTGCCACGCCGGGCCTGTGCCACCCCTTGTTATCATTGTCACCTCTGTCCTGGACAGGACATGCCATGCCTGTGCACTGTTCCCCCGTACTGCCCTGGTCAGCGGTAAGGTGCAGACATATCACTTCGTACTTGCGGCGTGATGCTTCACCATGCTCCGTGATTGAAGGGACAGGACACATGCCTTGACCCTCAACCGGGATAAGGTGCATCCTCTTTATCCGGCATAGCCATGCCAGATACACTTGACCCGGTTTGCTCTCCCCTGCACATACGAGGAACTGTAAAGATAATCCGACATACCCTTTGTATGTCGGTCAAGACATGTCGGTTTACTCCAACATGATTATCTCGACCATGCCGGTCCACATTATGTCGGTCAACCTTGACCCGATCCACTCCGGGACTATACTTGGCTCCTTACCTTGACCCTATCCGGGGGTCGCCCCCCGACAATGATCGAAGGAACCGGGCGATTGAATCAGGAAGCCGTTTTTATTATGCTCAAGAAAAAAAAGGAAGCCATTTTTGTTACTGATCGATAAACGAAACAACGGACAGGTTAGCTGGCGACGTACCTACCACGCGGACGAAAGAGAAACACAAGCCGTATTATATAAGTGTATATATATAGGTCTGCTATTCTGGAACCAGTTCTAGAATAGCTATTCTGAAACCACTTCTGAACTTCCCTCGCAAAGTTGATGAACTTCATTCAATGGTAATGTGAACTTCCTAACGGAACACACTGATTCTCCACCTTCACGGGAAAATTTTCTAGTGCGATTTTTGATCCGCTTATCAGAATGATGCATGTGTTATACCATTGGATAGCTATGGAAATTGCGAAACTTTTTCATTTTCACAGGTTTTCAAAATTAGTTACGGTTTTTAAAAAAATTCAAATATACTAACATTATTTTCGAGACCGTACCGTATTTTGATCGCCATTTTCAAACCATTTATCGGATTGATGCAAATGATACGCCGTTGGAAAGCTATGAAAAAGCCGCAACTTTGTTATCTCACGCATTTTTTCGAAATTACTTACAGTTTAAGAGCAGTTTTAAATATACATAATTCTGTTGTTTTAGAATTCTCGTTTTTTCTGAACTTCCCACTTCACAACACTGAACTTCTTCCGAACACATAAGTGAACTTCTTCACGGAGCACCAGAATGTTTTTAACTTTTTGATTTTTTTTACCTGTTTCTTTTTCGTACTCAAACCATTTCTGAACTTCGCTCGTCACGAAAGTGAATTTTCTTCGGACACGTAAGTGAACTTCCTCACGGAACAGTAGTATGTCATCATTTTGACTTTGTTTATTCAGAAAATGAACTCCATGCGCAATTGTTACTCGGAGTGTACTTCGGAATTTTATAGATTGAACTTCACAAATTTATGAAGTGAACTTCAAGAATAGGAGTCCAGAACGTCATATCCAGAAGCGGTTCAGTTCAGAAAATAGAATTAAGAGCACAAGGCAGCAAGGAGTGCTTCGGCATCCAGCAAGGGAGGAGTTTTTTTTTGGGAACTTTTCCAGCAAAAAAAGTTGAGCTGCCGTCCCCTAGGTAGCATGGTGGACTCACAGCGCCGCACGGCCCCCCGCCATGCGCTGCAGCGAATGGCGCTACAGAGAGGGCACACAGAGGGAGCTCGGTCGTGGGTAGCTCTCCCGTCGGCCCTCTGGTTGAAACTCCCCGTAGACGGCAGTTCACGCCGATTCTCCTGACCGCGGCAGGAAGTCAACGGGCTGACGACGCCGGTGAACTACCGAGGCAGGGTAGGGGCAGGTGCTCGAAGCGGAGGCGGGCGACGCGCAGGAGTCAGATCACGCCGGGGATGGGGAAGATGAGCAGCAGGGCGAGCCAGGGAAGCATGAGGTGTGTCGGCGGCCGATCCTACAGTAGGCACGCCTCCGGTCGATCCCGCGGAAGGGGAAGGGAGGAACGGCACCGCCGGCACGCGGTCTGTAGGGGAAGGATGCGGAGGAGCTCCGGATCGACCGGTCGCCGTCGGCGCGCGCTCTGCAGGGGAGGACGGGTGGAGGAAGGCCGGGGCAGTGCTCGTGGTTGCTGGACAGGGTGACGTGCGGGGCAAGGTGGAGGCGCGCGTGCGACGCGGCCTGGCCGGTAGAGGCTAGCGGGGGAGGCGGTCGGGCTTGTGGAGGTGCAGGGCTGGGGCGAGTGAGCCGCCGATGGGATCGGGTGAGGTGCGGGATTGGGGGATTGAGGGTTGGGGAAGAACTGTTTCGGTGGGACTAGGTGCGTTGATTTTTTCGGTTCGGGGCAGGTGGGTCGGGTCGGGTTTAGAAGGTCCTTATCCAGGGAGGGTTCTAGAATAGCTATTCTAGAACCTCTTAAGGGGGGTTGCAGAATAGTCCTGATATATATATATATACACTAGCCGAATGCCCGTGCGTTGCTACGGATTCTACCATGACTTACGCTCGCCATCGTCTTCCTACCCATGTGAGCGAGAATGGTGGAGAGCACCTGTGCATGTCACCTGTCACATGCCTATAGGTTTACTCTGTCTCTCTATCTGAGGCCACCACTCCAGCGTCCAAAGTCCCCAGTATGAGTCGAATTGACAAGATCCTCACCGCTGCCCTCACCGGTGACCACATGAGGGGAGAGGCAGGGGTGGCAGCTCGAGAACCCTAATCTCCCCGAGTCGCCTTGAGGAGGACAACATGAGGGTCCAAAGATTTGTAACTTGAGTGTTTGCAATCACAACATTCGAATGGTTGTAAAAAGCATTCAGAAATGCAATGGGATCAGCTACTATTATATAAAACATTTGCTAAAAATATACACAAGAAAATGTTATATTTACCTGTAATTTTTCATCGACACCTTACACGCAAGTGTAGAAATATCCAGACGCAACAACATATTTTTCTTGTAAATCTGGACGGCCTCACAAAGTATCGGAACATTACTTCAGTGTTGAACAAAGCCGACAAGTGGCATGCCTTGCCCACATCCTTGGAACTTATTCTGGCATTTTTTTATGAAACCAATATTTCTGTGTGTGTGTGGGGGGGGGGGGGGTGCGATTCATAGTTATATTTGAAACAAAAGGAAAAACAAACAATTGAAGTTTTTCGAACCTTGAATAGCATTGTCATCTAAAACAGCAGACAATGCTCTCTTCCAGCAACTGTCAAAGTGTCAAATATACACGAGTAATAAGTGGCACTCCAGCATTTGATACAACACCTTGGCTTACTAACATTCCAGGGCAACTACTCATGCAGTAGTAATTCAGGTAACTGGATCTCCCAAAAAACTTCAGCATACAATTCAGGAGAAGATTCAGATCAGTATAAACACTTGAATATATGGGTGTTTACCTTTGGCTGGGAAACTGCATCCTTTGGTTTAAGCTCGTACTTCAGGTAAGTCAGGACAACTTGAGGACTCCCATGATACGGTGTACATTCAGGATGAAGTTGGATATGGTATAAGAAATTGTTTGTTTAATAGGCACTAGTGGAAACAGGGCCATCGGTTTGGCCCTTTCGTCCCGGTTCCCTTACGAACCGGTACCAATGGGGGCACTAGTCCCGGTTCGAATGCCCAGGGCGCCGGCCAGGGCCAGTCCCGGTTCGTAGAGGACCTTCAGTCCCGGTTTGTGATACGAACCGGTACTAAAGGGTCGCGGCAGGCGGCCGCAGGGGCGGGGCCAGCGCGAGCAACCTATAGTCCCGGTTTGTCATACGGACCGGGACTAAAGATTGACCTTTAGTACCGGTTCGTGTTACGAACCGGGACTAATGTTTTTCCCCCTATATCATCCCCCACCCCCCGACCCAGTCATGGCCATTTTTGAGCTCGAGTTCATCACCATTTTTCTCATATATTTCCTCTCCTGAGCTCGAGTTCGTCCCTATTTTTTCCCACCATTTGTCAAGATTGACGGCGCCTCATCTATCCAAGGGTTAGCACTTCCGGCGTTGCTACTTAAGCTCATTTCGTTGCTACTTAGCTCATTTCATTTTTCTAGTGCTAGCTAGGTGTTTGATGAAATGCCTAAGTTAGGGATTTCATTTGTTTTATATGCAATTTGAGCTCAAATTAAAGTATAATGTGTGGGTTTTAGTGTCGTCCGGTCCCCGTCCTCACCGCCGTCGATCGCCCATGTCGTCCCATCACCGGCACCACCTCGGTGAGCCTCTTGTTTTTCTCTTTTATTTTAAAAAACTTATTTATAAGATTTAGATGCATAGTTATTACTTTTATAATTTTCTTACGTTTTTATATGTATAGTTCCATGGTTTTGATATCCGTCCCCGTCAACCCTCGTCCGTTCTATGATTCGGATGTGGTTGAACTGGAAATTCCAACCGACCCTATTGTCAAGTTTTTTGAAAAAGAAAATAATGATTTGAAAGCAAAATTGAAATGAAGTGAAAATCTTCGTCTCCAATGCCTAGAAGAGTAGATGAAATTGGAGCTCGATCTTGCCGACATCGTCGATAAACACAAGATCAAGATGGATGCAATGCGCTTGAAGATTAGAAAGATTAGAAAATATGCCATTCATAAAGAGGCTTGGTATCATTATTCAATAATCGAAGAAATAAAGAGGTACGTAAATATTATTCACAATTTATTTTGCTACCATCAATTGTGTTGAGTTTCATTCATAATTGTTTTTCTCCTTCTTTCAAAGGTTGCAAGGAAGTGGAACGCCCTCCTACCAAATGACCGCATAAAAGCAATTGCGGAGGAATTGGCGGGATTTCTCCTTGCGGAGGTCATACCTGAAAATGGAGAGTACTACTACCGACATAAGTGATCTTCACGTACTAATGATGATCTCCATGTAATTAAGTAGTTTATACAGACACATGATCTTCATGTACTACTTAATTTGTATGTGTTATATATATATGCATCAACGTGATCTTTATGTAGTAATATAATTTATATATATACCAAATCGCGTTTTTGGCGTATCGACGTGATCCCCGTACGATGGAAACCATTCGAAACCCCTAAACCTCAAAACCTGAAAAATATTCGAAAAGAAAAAAAGGGCCTAACGTTAGTCCCGGTTCGTGTTACGTACCGGGACTAAAGGTGTCCAGCCCCACGGGCTCCTCCGTGGCCACGTGGGAGGGCCTCTTATCCCGGTTCGTGGACAACCAAGACTAGAGGGGGGGGCTCTAGTCCCGATTGGCTAGTCCCGGTTTCCCAACCGGCACTAGAGACCCTTTGGAACCGGGACTAGTGCCCCGTTTTCCACTAGTGAGGATGCATTGCAGAGTTAAACATGCACATACCCATTAACATTGACTACAATTTTCACCCGCAACAATTGTCGAGTAGATGACTTGGTGGATAAAAATAAGACATTTTTTTTCTTATCTTCAGCAAGCCTTTGTGTTACACTGCCTGGTGTTGCGTATGACTCGAATACACATCAATTTTCGAGCTCCTCTGCGCAAGAGAAAAAAAGGAAAGCAGGGCCAAAAGCTGGGGGCATGAAGTGTGCGACCGGCGGCGGCGGACTGGAGAATGGACGGGAGCTGGTCTGGATTGATGCGGGCTTCGGGGGCACCAATCCCAGAACATGATCTACCCGCAAGAAGCAAAAATCCAGGCAATCAATCGAATCAGCCGGCTAGGGAGCGAAATGCAGCGAACCAGCAGGGGAAGAAGCAGTACGCATGTTTCTAGACGGGGAGGCGCAGTAGGCGTCGCCGCCTCGCCGACGACCACCGTGGCGCCAAGGCGGGCGCACAATGAGTCAGGGGAGAAGATAGGGCTCAGAGCAGCGGCTGGCGCTGGTAGCGGCCGCCGGACCACCCACTCAAGCCCACGAACGGAGCATCCGGCGAGGGTGAGTTCGTACACCAGCGACGACGACTCAAATCTGAACGGACTGGCTGGCAGAGGATGCGCCGAGGGGCAAACCGTGGCCGGGAGTCGCCGACGAGGAACGCGGGGCGAGACGGAGACTGGGTTGTTCGACAAATCACTACTAGGAAAGTGGCTATAGATGGAATCACTTTCTGTGGCGCACCAATATTGCCATGCGCCACAGAATATATTCAGTGGCGCATGGCAGCTGGTGCGCCACAGAATACTGGGCCTTTCTATGGTGCATCTTTTCCTAATGCGCCACTGAATGACAGCATTCTGTGGCGCATGGGGTCGGATGCGCCACAGAAATATGGTGGGGCCCACCACCAATTATTTGATCTCAACCTTCTGTGCTTATTTTGTGGCGCATGGTGGCAGATGCGCCACAGAAAGTACCATTTCTGTGGCGCATGGGGTCCCATGCGCCACAGAAAAGTGCTATTTCTTTGGCGCATTAGGTCACATACGCCACAGAAATAGTACTTTCTCCTTTTAGATGTAGGGAAGGTTTAGGGTCTAGTTGTTAGGAATTTACCTGGTTGGACTTTTCACAGTTTTGCACCGTGGCGCATGGGGTTTACCCGGTTGGACTTTTCTCAGATTCTCAAAATTCGAAAAGAAAAAAAAGTTATGGCCGTTTGAAGAAATGTTCCAGCAAAATCAAAAAAATTGTGGAATAAATTTTGTGGCGTATACCTAGCCATGCGCCACAGAATTGTTGGATGGGATTCGAATTTTGAATCCCGCCAGCGCCCCCTTCTCCCTCTCTTTTCTCCTTCTCTCCTCTCATTTACTCCTCCTCCTTCTCATCTCCTCCCCTTCTCCTCTCCCCTTCTCCTCCACTTCTCCTCTCCACTTCTCCTCTCCCCTTCTCCTCCACTTCTCCTCTCCTCCTCCTCCTCCTCCTCCTCCTCCTCCTCCTCCTCCTCCTCCTCCACCACCTCCGGCGACATCCTCCTCCTCCACCACCACCTCCGGCGACCTCCTCCTCCTCCACCACCTCCGGCGACCTCCTCCTCCACCACCTCCGGCGACCTCCACCGACCTCCTCCACCACCCCGGCGACCTCCTCCTCCACCTCCTCCTCCACCTCCGGCGACCTCCACCTCCACCTCCACCACCCCGGCGACCTCCTCCTCCACCTCCATCTCCGGCGACATCTTTCTCCTCCTCCACCATCTCCGGCGACCCCCATCCTCCATCCACCCACCTCCGGCGACCCCCTCCTCCACCCAGGGCAACACGGCCTCCGACGAGCTCCGACAAAATTCCGGCGGCTAGTTCTAGATCTGGCCGCCCTTTTTTTTTAAATTAAAAAAAAAATCTGTGGCGCATGGTGGTGGGTGCGCCACTGAAATATTTCTGTGGCGCACGGTTCTAGGTGCGCCACAGAATCTTGGCATTTCTGTGGCGCACCGCGGGCGTGCGCCACAGAAATATATTTCAGTGGCGACGTTTCTGTGGCGGATCCACCTATTTCAGGGGGTTTTATGAAAACTGTGAAAAGCTTTGGCTGTGGGGTTGATTTCTGAATTTCGAGTGACTAAAAAGCAAAACGACCACGACGTACAACCACCTCCGGTCCCAATTTAATAATACAAATATATATATAGTAGAGATAGAGACTACGCATCAATGCCATTGGGAGTTGATGGTGGCTCCTAGATAGAGGTCGGTGTTGTCCAAGTGCTAGGTCCAGTGGCCTATTCTATTCCAGGGATTTTGGAAGGGTCTCCACAGACCGTGAAGCAGTAGGAGCATCACTCAGACACCCTTCAGCTTCATTGGGATCTCAGGATTGCAGAGAAACGCCGGTATAAACTGTCTGCCTACTCCAGGACGTGGTATTTGAAGATTAGCCTCTAGCATTTGGTAGAACATTGGACCAGTCTCCATACCCATTGGATTGATTCTGAATCATCGTATCAAAGTCAAGTATGCAGATGCTCTGAAGATTTGGATTGATTCAACACTTCCTATAGTTCTAGATTAATTGTTTTTATGTTAGAAAAAACTGGAGTGGGTTAGACCTCTAGGAGGTTTTGCTGTATTATCCTTTGTAAATATTATTTAATGAGAAAATACCGTAGAACACTTGTTATACGGTTCTGTGCTTCAAAAAAAGTCTCCACACCCGTTTTACATCCGACCAAGGTTGACCTTAATTTAATACCATTTTTAATTATCTATAAACTACAAAGCACGGAAACCCCCTCACGTCGCCTAACCCTAGGCGACTCGGGGGCGATCTGCGCCGCTGGCCCTCGGCCCTCCCTCCCATCGCCTTCCTCCCTACCGCCGCCAGAGGTCTCGCCGGCCTGAGCACAGACTGGTGACGGCGGCGGCAGGGCTTCCTCCGCGCGTGGTTGTAGGGCGCATCTTCGATGGCGGCGGCGCCGCGTGGCTCGGCCGAGTGAAGGCGGCGAGGTGGCGCTGGATCCCGGTGGAGGCGCAGTCGACGGTGGTCGAGGTGGCCCTGCTACCTTGCGACAGTGCCGCCCCCTACAGCCGCGGCGGCGAGTGACGACCAGTTCGGGCCTAGATGGGCTCGGGCTAGCCTCTTTCGCCTCTCGGCAACAGGCTGGTGCGGGGCGCCTAGTGTTTCCGGCTGCTGGGCAGCGAGGTGGTGCCGGCGGCCGGCAAGATGGCGGTGGGCTGGATCTCCTCCGTTCAGCCCCTGTTTTTCGGGTGCTCAAGGTGAATAAAGGAGCTGGCCTAGGGTTCTTCTGGCACCAAGGTTGCAATCTGCCGGATGCCTATCCCCATTGATCTGGCTGGATAATCGTGTTTCGTAAGGCTCCGCCAGCGAACTCCACTGGGTGACTCATGCCTGGAGATTGCTGGATCGGATGGTATTCGATCGTGCGCACCCATATTTTACTCTGACCGTTTGGTTTCAGAGGGAGCGCTTCGAAGCTCTGCTGGCTGTTAATATCATGGAGCATGCTTTCTCGTTCCATGGTGCTGGCGGAGAATGACATGGAAGGTGAGATCTGAAGTCTGCCAATGGTGGTTTGAGTCTTTGTGGCGATGAGGAATTGGCTAGGTGTTTCGTGACTTGAAGCAGCGGCATGTAAGTGGGGGCGACTGCACAGGAGAAGTCCTAAGTCTTATTTTTCAGGGTGAAAATCCAAGGTCTGGCCGTAATTGGTTGTGCCTGGAAATGTCTTTGGTGAAGGCATTGTTTTGAGAGTGAGGACTTTCTTCAAGGTGAAAACTTGAGATCTATGATCGGGCGACGACAGCGCTTGTGCCCTGTTCCTTCTTGAAGGCGTCGCTTTTGGAGAAGATGGACTTCTGGTGATGTCTTGGTGGTGCTAGTACTGTTGTTTCAAGGAGCTGACCACTATAGCGGGACTTTTTTTTTTTGTAATTTTTCTCTCTTTTTTCGGCTGTGTGCATCCGTAGTGTCGCTAGGGCAATGCGTTGTTACACAGGCTGGGTGTAATTGGTATTTTCGCGATATTAATATATGCTCTTGATCTAAAAACAAAGCACGGTAGCCTAGACGGTGCTAAAGAGAGTGTGCTTTTTATTGAAACCCATAATATAGCTATAGATTCATATTGAGTCTCCTACAGGTATACTGAAGAAAATAACAATCTCACATAAAATAGCAATCTCAGATCTGGGAGTGGCGTTTGTGAGCCCGGGCTCACATGCTCCCGGTACTTTTCGAAAAAATGTAAAAAATTAAAAACTTTGCAAAAAAATGCGAAAAAAATCATGCACATACCTGACCATGGTCCGCATCGCAGTGAAAAATTTCGCACCGAAATGTAATCGTATGCGCCCTGGGAGAAAATGACAAATTTCTGACAGCATGTGAGATCCGAAAATTTGAATTTCTTGTCAGCAATTTGTCATTTTCGCCCAGGGCGTATACGATGAAATTTCGGTGCGAAATTTTTCATGGCGATGCGGACCATGGTCAGGTACGTGCATGATTTTTTTCGCATTTTTTTGTAAAGTTTTCAATTTTTTTTTGCTCCCGAAAAAATCAGGAGCAGGTGAGCCCGGGCACCATATTGAATTTCCGAATCTCAGACCGAATCTGTTTAGCTACAATGCAACAAAAGAAAAGGTGGTGAACTGATTCTAACTCAGAACAAAACATGGAGTTTTCATGCTTCTGCATATTAGATTGTCTCTAGGCATTAACCTATTTTGTGCAAGAGCCATAGAAAGATGCGGTTTGTGGAATGTTAAGTTGCAAGACTGCTGGTATAAAAACAGGAACCACACCTCCAAAATTAAGAATTTTATAAAGTGTGGAAGTGGAATAAATTCCCTTGTCACTATATTGTCGTACGAGAGCATCACATTCAGTTTTGTAACAAATGCTGGGAGTTATACCTTCCAGCTCATACCTACTTGTATATACTGTGTTCGTCCCATTTCTTCTTCATTCACAATAACCCTCTTCATATCTTACGGCAAGATCTTTAAGGAGGTATGATCAAAATACGCTTCGTTCCTGCTGAAGAAACCACAGAGCAAAACATGGAGACAAGTGACGAAGTAGCAGCAGATTCGTGTGATAGTGAGAGAACAATTAGCGATGGTTTTGTTGGGATCCCAAATTGTGGTAAGCAAGCCCAAGATGACGCCCTGGAAGCATATTATGCTATGGTTTTACCTGTTGTACCTGAGTAGAAAACAAGATCTGACAATGAGAGAAGACTGGGTGTTAGCTTTATGCGGATCCCAGGTCATGCTTATACCGGTCGCCTGAAATTGATTCTGCGCCTCATATATACCTCTACCCAATGGGCTGAAGGATATCGATTCAGGTAAAGGGATTTAACAGCCACTAAATTCCTGTACGTAAATGGTGTGTTTCCCTCTCACGCAAAATGACTAGAAGTTCAGTAACCAAACTACTAATCAACGATAAGTTTAGTGATTAATGGTACGCAAAATGAACAAGCGAATCGCAAAGTTGCTTTATGCGTGAGTGACACACACATAGAGGACAACATGGGGAAACAAAACATATGGAAACACGGAAACAATACAACCCGAGAGGGTTATACATGGATGCATAGCATTACACATCACCAACAAGAAAAAAAAATCCCTTTTTCTTCATCATCATCTTCTTGATCTCCTCGTCATCCACATCATTTCCTGCACCACTTCCTAACAAAACATGAATGGAGACCATTGCTGCCCGCTAGATTGGGCTGGCTGTAACATCCCTATTTTTTTGAAATTTCGGAATGTTAGATTTAACTATGGTGATTGTTTTGCTTGACTAATTGGTTGCAATGACGAAACAAAAAAAATTGTGGATTGTTTAAATGTGCACTAGCTTATAAATTTTCTCAATCTTGTTCAATCCTAATGAGATTTTGGATGTGAAAGTTTTTATACAACTTCAAATGGTTTTATTCGAATGTATTTTGAGATTTGCTAAAAACCTATATGCTTGTGCTTTAAACTAATGACTTTCTAAAAATAAATTTAGTAAATATTATATCTTCAAAGCCGAGTACAGGTAATTTGGTTTATTGTAGTACATAGGAATTATTATTGGATATTTATTTTTTATAAACCCTAAATCTTTTGAGATTATTTAAATAAACCTATATAATTATATTGCATAAAAAGGATTTATGAATTTTATGTGGATACTCAATGATTTTGCTATAATCTATACTAAAAATTATAATTGGTGTTATTTTATGGAAATTAAATGAATTAATTTGGAGTCCACGTGAATTAAATGGGGGTATTATATATAAAACCCAAGAACCCTTTGAAAATTTCAAATGATAGCCATATAAGGACAAAGTGCATAGAAACATTTTTGTACATTAGATTTTGGACTGAAAGTATTCCCTAGGTCCAAATAAACCTATTTTGATGTTTCAATTTTTTCTAAATTTGTTGATACATTTTTTTAGCCAATTTGAAGGCTAACCAAATAAAGAAAGAACATAAAATAGAAGAACGATAACTTGCCCGCGGCCAAACTAGCAAGCCGAGCAGCCCGTGTGCTCCGGGCTTTTCGTACGTATGGCATATCACAATTTAAAGCATACAAAACATAAACATAATCACAAGCGTGGAGGTAGATATTAACAAATTTATTATTGCCTCCAGGACATATTTAAAACATGTGTCCCACCGTCAGCAATTTTGTCCGTAGATCTGGAGTATGTGAGCTCCGGTTTCGATATTTTCGGGGGCCACAACACGAAGATCCATGTGCATATACGACCGGGAGAAAGAACTTCGGTCCCCGACGGCCCCAACCGGTGTAGGAAGCTCCTCTCATAGAGAGTAGAGTGAACCAAGGTCCCCGACGCATGGGGCCAAGCGGCAACAAAGCCATCGTTCAGCGACCGTGCGCAATGTGGGCACGAGAGGTGGGGGGTTCTCACGATGCAACCGATGGGGACCGGTCACTGACACAGTCTTGATGGCTTTGCATGTCCTCCCTGTTTTTACATCGGACAAATAAGTGTTCAGTGGAGACATAGAGCTGGCCTCTTTGCTCGAACAAATTGGTTCCTCTTGCTTATTCTTACGTCAACGTTCAGATAGCTAGGCAAACTAAAAACAATCTTTTTCTCTGACAATAATTTCACACTTCATATTCCCTTCCAGAACACAATTTTGAATCTACACACATTCCCTCCTTCCTCCAATCTCCAACCAATATGAGCAGCTAGTCCTGCAGGGATAAACACATCCCACGGGAAATCCACTTTGCCTCGCAGGATCAGATGCTCTCATTGTGGAAAAAACACATTTCAAAAAGTCAAATAAATTTTATTTTATGTTGGATGGACGTCTACATATTCTACGCAACAGTTTTCGCTAACACAATTTTTTCACCGAGACATTTTTATGTCTTTTTACCTACGACACTGAATATGTTTTTTCTTCTGAAAATGTGTCGGGACATGTAAACGATACAAGCATGTATATTTTCAAAAAATAAATCTTGAAAAAGTTTTAAACCTTTTAAATATGCATCCCACACCTACTCCCGGCCAGCAGCTCATTCTTCTGAACTCCAAAAGCAAGGTTTGCTTTCAACGACTATCCGCTTGTATATAGTTTTTTAGAGACCCGTCCCGGGTACCATTGATAAAATGAAAAAGTGTGAAACATGTTTTTGTGACATCGTTGTGCTTGCCTCACAATGCAAAAAAGAGAGGTTAAGTAGAGCCCACAGCTTTCAGCAGCAAAAGGGAAAGACTTCAAGTCTTTTTCAGAGGCAGCTGATACAGAAGTTGTCGTTGGATCAGACACCAACTTATGGGGACTACGCACATCAATACTGTGGGAGTTGATGGAGTCTCCTAGATTTGTCCAAGTTCCATGGCCAGTAGCCTTCTTCTATATACCAGGGACGAGTCTAGGGATGGCACCCGCAGGGTATGGGTGTGAGTGGAGCCACCCCATACCCTTACCCGTGCCCCCCGAGCTTGCCCATCACCCGTGCCCATACCCACAAGCGGGTACAAATTTTTCCCATACCCTTCACCCGATAGGGTAAAGGTATACCCGCGGGTAAAAATACCCGCATTTGCAACATATCAGCCACCCTTCAACTGCATTGAGGATCTCAGGATTATAAAGACCTGGCGGTAGAAACTGCAAACCTTCTCCAAGACGTGGTACTTGAAGATTAGCCTCAAGCTTGTTGAACATAGGACCCAAAATCTAGCTATAAATTCATACTGAGTCTCCTGCAGGTATCCTAAAGAAAATAGCAATCTCGGGCCAAAGCTGTTTAGCTACCATGCGACCAAAGAAAAGGTAGTGATTTTATGCAAACTTAGATCAAAATATGGAGTCTTCTTGCTTATGCATATTCATGTTTTATCCATAGTCAGCAACCTCTTCTGTGCAGGAGCCATACAAATATGTGAATCCGTGGTGGAATGTTAAGGTTCTAAACTGCTGGTATAAAAACAAGAACCACACCTCCAAAATTGACTATTTTATATAGTGTTGAAGTGGATAAATTCCCATGTCACTAATAACTACAGGAATGGAGCGCTACGCCGACGGCTTTTTGCCGGGGCCGTCGGTGTAGGGGCCGAGTTGGGCTGCCCAGACTAACCATCGGCGTACAGGGCTACGTCGACGGCAAAGCCGTCTTCATAGCTATGTTTTTTTTTCTATTTTCATTTAATATGGAATAATTCATATCTTTAAATCCGTAAATCGAAATTTAACAAATAAAATGTCTAAATCGATTATAAAAATGAGAGGAATCCAAATATGACAACTATATCATATTTTGCATCACAAAAAATCATTTAACTAGGCGAAATTATTTTTGGAAAATCGGCATAAACTTATTTAACTAGGCGAAATTAGGTAGAAATCAAGAAAAATCCTAATACTTGGGGACTATCCATCAAGTGTGGATTAATGTTTGTGAAAATTAGATGGGTGTCATTTTGCACCATATTTGTTGTACTTGGTTCACAAAAAAGTCATTTTTGCCACTTAGAAAAAGGAAAATGATATTTATAAAAATAATTTGAAAAATCCCTTTGTAACCATTGTTTCCTATACCAAGATACACCTATTTGTTGAATATGAGAAATTTATCACAAACTATGCTCTGGGAATAGTCATAAGTTGGTCATTTGGCTTGAAACTTATAGATGTTTATACATGATACCTTTTTGTGAAGATTTTTTTGAAAAATTTGTCAAAAATCAAGTCTATCATTTTTCATAGCTACTAGTACACATGAAATGACTCCATGCCAGAGGATATCTTTTTTTGAGGTTTTTTTCACTTTATTTGATTTTTTTGCAAAAAATGGTCAAAATTGCCACCATAACTATTCATCGAAAGAGGTCAAAATTTCTAAAACTATCGATGTTTCTGAGATATAACCACTAGTTGTGTACCTTAAACTGATTTTTTAAAGAAAATCAGACCAAACTATCAAACACTTGTAGTTCAAATTTGGATTACTTTCAGAAAATCGGCATAAACTCATTTAACTAGGCGAAATTAGTTAGAAATCAAGAAAAATCCTAATACTTGGGGACTATCCATCAAGTGTGGATTACTCTTTGTGAAAATTAGATGGGTGCCATTTTGCACCATATTTGTTGTACTTCGTTCACAAAAAAAGTCAGTTTTTCCACTTAGAAAAAGGAAAATGATATTTATAAAAATAATTTGAAAAATCCCTTCATAACCATTGTTTCCTATACCAAGATACACCTATTTGTTGAATATGAGAACTTTATCACAAACTATGCTCTGGGAATAGTCATAAGTTGGTCATTTGGCTTGAAACTTATAGATGTTTATACATGATAGACCTTTTTGTGAAGATTTTTTTGAACAATTTGTCAAAAATCAAGTATATCATTTTTCGTAGCTACTAGTACACATAAAAGGACTCCATGCCAGAGGATATATATTTTTTGAGGCTTTTTCACTTTATTTAATTTTTTTCAAAAAACAGTCAAAATGGCCACCATGACTATTCATCGAAAGAAGTCAAAATTTCTAAAACTATCGATGTTTCTGAGATATAATCACTAGTTTTGTACCTTAAAATGATTTTTCAAAAAAAATTCAGACCAAACTATCAAACACTTGTAGTTCAAATTTGGATTACTTTCGGAAAATCGGCATAAACTCATTTAACTATGTGAAATTAGGTAGAAATCAAGAAAAATCCTAATACTTGGGGACTATCCATCAAGTGTGGATTACTCTTTGCGAAAATTAGATGGGTGCCATTTTGCACCATATTTGTTGTACTTGGTTCACAAAAAAGTCAGTTTTTCCACTTAGAAAAAGGAAAATGATATTTATAAAAATAATTTGAGAAATCCCTTCGTAACCATTGTTTCCTATACCAAGATACACCTATTTGTTGAATGTGAGAACTTTATCACAAACTATGCTTTGGGAGTCATAAGTTGGTCATTTGGCTTGAAACTTATTGATGTTTATACATGATAGACCTTTTTGTGAAGATTTTTCTGAACAATTTGTCAAAAATCAAGTCTATCATTTTTTATAGCTACTAGTACACATAAAAGGACTCCATGCCAAAGGATATATATTTTTTGAGGCTTTTTTCACTTTATTTGATTTTTTTAAAAAAGGTCAAAATGGCCACCATGACTATTCATCGAAAGAAGTCAAAATTTCTAAAACTATCGATGTTTCTGAGATATGACCACTAGTTGTGTACCTTAAAATGATTTAAAAAAATTCAGACAAAACTATCAAACACTTGTAGTTCAAATTTGGATTACTTTCGGAAAATTGGCATAAACTCATTTAACTAGGAGAAATTAGGTAGAAATCAAGAAAAATCCTAATACTTGGGGACTATCCATAAAATGTATACTACTCTTTGTTAAAATTAGATGGGTGCCGTTTTGCACCATATTTTTTGTACTTGGTTCACAAAAAAGTAATTTTGGCCACTTAGAAAAAGGAAAATGATAGTTATAATTTTTTTTGAAAAATCCCTTCAGAACCATTGTTTCCTATACCAAGATACACCTATTTGTTAAATATGAGAATTTTATCACAAACTATGTTGTGGGAATAGTCACAACTTGGTCATTTGGCTTGAAACTTATAGATGTTTATACATGATAGACCTTTTTATGAAGATTTTTTTGAACAATTTGTCAAAAAATCAAGTTTATCATTTTCATAGCAACTGGTACACATAAAAGAACTCCATGCGAGGGGATATATTTTTTTGAGACTTTTTTCACTTTATTTGAGTTTTTTCAAAAAAACTCTCAAAATGGCCACCATTACTATTCATCGAAGGAGGTCAATTTAAGTTTATCGATATTTCTGGGATGCAAAAGATGATATGGATGTCATATTTGAATTCCTCTCATTTTTCTAATCGACTTAGAAATTTTATTTGTCAAATTTCGGTTTACGGATTTAAAGATATGAATTATTCCATATTGAATGTAAACTGGAAAAAATAAAGTAAAATTCATTTTATTGTTATTTCTTCAAAAAATATTATTACATAATCATTGTTATTTATTCAAATAGATTTTTAAATTTTAAACTTTAAAAAGCGTAACATCATGATCCAGGGGTTAATATGATTGATAGGATAGTAATATCAGTAAGTTCTAACATCTCATTTGGAAGCTAATGTGGAAGGAAAATAAAGGTTAAGCGTGCTGGGGCTGGAGCAATTTAAGGATGGCTGACCTAGTGGCAAGTTTGACCAGGCTAAGTACTTTGACCTGAGATTAAGTGTGAAATCATAGATTAAGTGTGTGGCTAAGTAGAAAATTCGGAATTTTTTTAAAAAATAAATAAATAAGAATTAAAAAATAAATAAAAGTTAAAAATTTAGAAAATAAAAATAAAAATTTGGAAAAAATATGCCGACAGTCCGTATTGTAACAAATGCAGGAAGTTAAACCTTCCAGATCATACCTCCTTATATGTAGTGTCCTTGTCCCATTCCTTCGTCATTCATGCTAACCCTCTTGGTATCTTAGGGCAAGATCTTCTGTAACAGTCCCACTTCTGGTACCTGAAAATATGAGTAAAATTTTCACTTTTGCATCTCACTTTGCATCATAGCATCCCTCATTCATATTTGCTCCACATGAAATAATAAGGAAGCAACAATTAACAAACCAAAGATGGTGATGTGAATGGTGAACAAACTTCCAATTTGAATTCTCATATTTGTCCAGGAAGTTCTAACAACTACAAATATGTTTGTTGCAAATATTAATGCAATTGCAAAATTCAAATATTTACTTAAAGCCCAAAATACAAGAGAGCAAATTCTGAAATGTTAACACATGAAATGTTTTTCAAATGGGCTGCAAATTTTATCACAGGTTCCAAATAATATATATTGGCTCTGCGAATTTTTCCAGAATTTTTAAAAATGTTTAAGGGCCTTAATTAATTGCCTAAACCTTGCTGGAATTAAATGAAATGGAAAAAGAATAAAATCATGACAGTGGGCCACCCCTGTCAGTCTCTCTTCCCTCCCTCCTTCTTCCTGGCGCCACAGTGATGCCACTGTTGCCATGGGCGCGCCCCACCGTGGCCTCCACCGTGCTCCTCCTCGCTCCCTGGCCCCCCTGGAGGACGAAGAGGCGCCCCGCGACCCCCTGCTCGCTCTCCCCCTCCTCTTTCACCCCGTGCAGAAACCCTAGCCGCCGAACGCCATGACCGTGACCTAGCCATGGGCGCTGCCGCACGCCGCCATCGACTCAGGCCGCCAGGAGCAGATCGAACCGCGCCATCATCTCCGTCTCGTCTCCCTCATCGTCCTTGCCTAAGGAATCGAGCTCGGGAGCCTGGAATCGACGCGTTCTTCCTCGTCTTCTTCGCCTCCGACCGACGACCACCGAGCTTGATTGCCACCGTTGCAGCCCTTCCCCTTCACCGACGAGCACCCACCCACGTCTAGGGTGAGCATGCCATCCTTCTGGACACCTCCGCCTTCCTCCTCTTCCCCTAGGGCGCTAGATCCACCGTAGCCGCCGTCGGCCGTCCGCCGTCCGTCGTCGTCGTGGTCACTCCGGTGACCATTAGGTCACGCACCGCCGCCACTAGACTCCCCTCGCCGTACTGAACCGGATGCTACCCCTCTCGGGCCTCCTAGCGCACGCGTGCGACGGATCCGTGCTCGGCATGCCGCCGGTCACCGCGCCCGCGTCGCGCCGGTCCTGGCCTCATGCGCCGGTCAAACCTGCCGGTGGCCCTTCTGGCCAACCTGGACGCCAGCGTGGGCCGGCCCCGCCGGTCAGCCACTGTGGCTAGCCCAGCCCACGGTGCAAAACGTTTCGGCCTTTTTCTGGCTTTTCTTTAAATAGACAGAAAATGAATTTGAACTTTAAAATTGCATAACTTTTGAACCACAAATCAGAAAAATGCAAATAATATACCAAAATGCTCAGGAAGAAAATTATCTATCTGTTAGTGCCATTGGTTGAATTAATTGGCCAAAATAACTTGCCTGTATATAATAAAAACAGAAATGGCAGAATAAATGTGGAATTTAGAAAATCCATAACTTGATGAATTTTGATCCAAAAATTGCAAATAAGATCTCAAAATGTTCAAGAAAACAACATCTAATTGTTAGTTCTATTTCCATGAAATAATGAATCTTTTAATTTGCTGTTGATTTAAAATTATTAAAATGGCAGATTTAATTCTAATTTTGGGAAATTCATAACTTGAGAAATAATCACTCAAAAATTGTGAATAAAATATCAAAATGATCATCAACTCAAATGCTATATAGCTATGTTAATTCCACATCATGAAGACAAATTTTACTTTGATGTCATTTTTCGAATTGGTTAAAATGATTTAAATTGCATAACCATTTAAATCACCATTTCTTCATCGTTAGTCAGAAAATTGCAAACGAAGTACCAAAATGATCAGTAGGACAATACCTATCTAATAATGTCATTTTCATGCATTTAGGAACCTTATTTCAGTACTAGACTTTTTGGATAATAACGCAATTCACTAAGTTAAATCTGGAGTTTTAACCCGATAATTGCAATATTTATTTTAGGGGTTCCATTTAACTTGTGGGACATGCCCAATATGATTTCAGTGCATAATTTGACCATCTCAACATGAATGTGCATTGCACCTTGTATTCATGTTATTTATTTCGTTTCCTGTTATTGTTTGTGTTTCGTTAGATTCAGGAGTCGAGGTTCCACCACAATACCTCGACGATCAGCGCGACCAGTACTATCAGCAAGGCAAGAGCTAACCTAACCTTCTGTGCACATCTCATCCTATTAGTACAAGTATTTTCTCCACTATAATATTGCATTCGATTCTAGAAACAAGTTTTGTTCAGTGGATAGAGAACCCTATAACTTGCATGCTTCCTGAGCCACTATTTGTATCCCTTCCTATTAACCATAGGTTGATGTGTTGGCCTGAGATAATTAATATCAGTGTATGTTATGCTTAGATATGCTTATCCATGCGTAGTCGAATGCTTAAGTTGTCCGTTGATTATTTCCATAATTGTGAAGTTGATGGAATGTTCGGACAGTGGTGGAGACTTGTGTTAATAAATAATTGCTAAGAAGGCTGGGATGAGTTGCCATCGGGGATAGTGTTTTGTCTCGTTCCTGCCCCTAGGTGCGAGTGCTTTACCTCTTGAACCAAGACTAGCGTGCTACCAACGGTGGGGGTATGGGCCCCTTACTAACTGAATAACTTGTGCGGGCGTATCCAAGGGTCCTCTAGTTTGCGCTTTCCATTTGCGAGTGTGTGGTCGGTGATGATGGTGATGATGATGATGTGATGACGATGGTGGTGATAGGAGTGGCGATGGGGCAGGGTGTTGAAATAGGCACTAAACTTGTCCTTTCGTCACGATGACCCTTGGATAGTCTCATGCGAGGTAAAGGTTTAACCGCGCCCGCCCTGCCGGCTTTCCCCGGAAGAGAGCTAATTGTACAGGCAAGGGGTCGGACGGTACCAATGGATAAAAACAGTACACCCCTGCAGGTTTTAATCTTTTCGAAAAGCCGTGTCCGCGGTTATGGACGACTTGGGAATAGACGATAAGATCATAGAAAACATGAACTTAATTGATATGGCAGCTAGAGGTTGCATAATCAACGTGTGGTAAAGGTTCATTTCCTCGAGGGTGATTCGAGGGAGTGCCTTGGTGGATACGAGTGGTGAATGCTGGTTACTGCTGGTGCAAGGTGACCCGAAGAAAGAAAGTTTTACTACTTATCCCCTTTGAGAAAAACCTTCTGAGTAGTTGGTGCCATGAGTCCGAGTGTTACCGAAAGGAAAACTAGCTTTCTGCAAAACCAACTACTTACAGCTTTGAAGCCAAACAGCATCGGGCCTATATCGCCCTACTAATTCTTGCGAGTACGTCGTACTCAGCCTTGCTTTGTTGATTATTATTTGTTTCAGAGGAGGACGTCACCGAACTGGAAGGTGGGTTCTTTATTGACATCGACGAGTAGTCTGGGGTTCCCAGGTGGCAGCTTGGGACGTCTCGGAACAGGCTGGCTGGGATATGTTATTGTAGGCCTCTTAGGCCATAATTTGGATCTTGTTGTTAGACAACTATATTTTCTTCCGCTTGATGTAACTATGGGTCTGTGACCTCTGATTGGGATATTAGCTATCTTTCTCATATATGAGTTGAACTATGATCTTTTGTGTCGTAGAGTCTGTGATGTGCCAGTTGTTCCGCAGTCTTGGTCTCTTTACTATACGTGAAAGTGATGTCTGAGTTTATGGCATGATCGAGGTGTTGTGTGCCGATGATCCATTCCGAGCACACCTGCCAATGAGTTTTGGGCTGGGATTGGTAAACCCAGTAACCCTCGATTGTGTAGCATGACCGGTTACACAACGTTTCACTGTATAGTTCTGGGGTCGGGGCGCTACATCTTCAAGGAGGTATTAAAATACGCTTCCTTCCTGCTGAAAATACCACCAAGCAATACATAGAGATAGGTGACGAAGTAGCAGAAAATTCATGTGAGATAGTAGTGAGAAAACAATTAATGTCGTTTTTGTGGGGATCCCATATTGTTCACCTATTGTGGCAGCTAGTTCCATGTTCACCCTTCTTGGCGACGGTCACAACTCTAGGCGGCAACGAATGGCTTGCCCTCGCTATGTGTTCATCTCTATGGCTTTCCGGATACACACATTTATCATTTATCTTCGATTTACGTAGCGTGCATCTATGTTAATATTCTGGTATTCATGGTCAGTACCTGTAGTTGTTACTTTTCTCTGCAATACGTCGGTTGTAATCTGTTGGTGCCGCTCTACATGCACACCCGAGAAGCATGTGCCATGGAAGGTTTTGATGTCAATATTATGGTCACTCACAATATCCACTGTATGCCATAGACACTTAAGTTTATAATAATAACGCTGAATAGTTTGTATTGTTTTTTTTTTCCAAATTTACAGTTTAATCATATTGTACAATAACGAATTATACATTTCATTGTAGGATACTTCAACTCTTAAGAATTATATATTTCAGGAAGTAAAAAATGTCGAAAAATTATAGATTCTTAGAACATAGAAAATCCAAGCGTGTTTACACACCATAAGAACATAATATATAGAGGCCCGCTATTTCTAAATGTTTTCGGCAACAATTTGATTGATTATTAAGGCATGCGAGTTGCTGGTGACCACATATATTCAAATCGGTATTAGCTATACAACGCAGCCTAGTTTCAAACTATATTCCCGGGCTCGACTCAAATTGAAATATAGTAATTGTTTGTGTCTATAGATTCCATCCTTGCTCAGTCCCCAACCAATTCACCAGAAGAAACAATCATCCTACTCCTATTCCCGGCTTGCCATCCAACGCCTTTCTTCCACACTGCGGAAACAAGGTTTGCTCAGAACTAGAACCGATAAATCTAGGAAAGCCAGAAGAAAACAACATAACCAAAATTTCGGGTTTATATTCTTCGGCATCCCATCCACATAGTTCATTAACTTAAGTGGCCTAAGTGCCATTGGCGTAAGTAAAACGTTTAAGGGGTGAACTAAACATGGTTTCAAACTAAATGAATACGATACTCATGAACTGTTGGACGGCGCCGAAATGATATCGTAAGATCTAATCCGTCCATTGTTGTTCGGGTGATATAACTATAGATTCATCTCTTCGGTGGTATTGTCAAAGCTTATCAGGATCCTGACAAGGTGTCCCAAAGAAAATAGGAATCTTAGGCCAAAAATGATTAGCTACAATGCAACCAAAGAAAATGTGGTGCACTGTGATTCTAACTTAGAGCAAAACATGGAGTCTTTAGGCTTATGCATATATTTTTTTTAGATTGTCTCTAGTCATCAACCTATTTTGTGCAAGAGACATAAAAAGATATGAATCCTTAGTGGAATGTTAAGTTGCAAGACAGATGTTATAAAAATAGGAAGCACACCTCCAAAATTGACAATTTTATAAAGTGTGGAAGTGGAATAAATTCCCGTGTCACTAAACTGCCACATGAGAGCATCACATTTGGTATTATTGTAACAAATGCAGGAATCTAGACCATCCATCTCATACCTCCTTGTATATAGTGTGCTCATCACATTTCTTCTTGTTCAGTCATGCTAACCATCTTGGTATTTTAGGGCAAGATATTCAAGGAGGCTTGGTCAAAATACGCTCCGTTCCTGCTAACAAAACCACTGAGCAAAACATGGAGACACGTGACGAAGTAGCAGCAGGTTCGTGTGATAGTGAGAGAATGATCAGTGTCGATTTGTGTGGATCCCATAATGTCGACCTACTGTGGAAGCTAGTTCCATGTTCACCCTCTTGGGCGACGGTGACAACTGTGGCAGACAACGGAAGGCTTTCCTTCGGTATATGTGTTCAACCTTGTGGTCAGAAAAATAGGATGACTCAAAGAAGTTCTCTACCATGAACTTTGTATCGCGCACATGACTTAGCAAAACTGTCGCATGTCGAAACACGGACACCAGAGAGTTCGGTGTGCTCTCCCGTCTTTGTTCAGAGGCGGACATGAGGAGTTCACTATTGGATAGTGGTGGTATCCATTGCGTAGACTATGGAACACGCACAAGTTTTACCCAGGTTCAGGCCATCCAGAGATGAGACCCTACGTCCTGCATGTCTGATCTGGTATTGATGTTGTGGTGATGACAAAGTACAAGAGATGGGACTCCTCTCCTTCCCTCGGTTGGCTCTCCTTCCTGGGGACTACTTCTCTTAGATGGCGATCCTCCCTTGCCTTTCGTACTTCTTCCTCTTTATACAGGCGGTGTCTTCTCTTGCTTCGGCGCCTCACATCGGCATTGCCACCTCGAAGGACGGGTGTCACCGCCTGGAGGCAGTCGGATGCCAACTCATCTTGATACTTTACACGCGTCGTGGCTCCCTTCTGAACTCGGCAGACATGACATCTTGTCCGATTCTGCTTAGCCGACCAGCCCGCCAGCCGACCGGCAGTCCGCAGGGAACTTTCGCCAAGTGTTGCTTCAGATCTGTCTTCTCCTCCCGGGCAGAACCCCCGGGCAGGTCGTCTTCTAGATTTTCCTTGTAGACCCTGGGAGTCTTGGTGTCTTCGGGGTCGGCCCACACTTTCATCAACCGTGACACCCCCGGTGGGTGGGGTGTCGACAGTAGCCCCCGTGCGTGGCCCGACAGTAAAGGCTCCTCGGCTGCCGAGCCGCGCCCTGTCAAAGTGTGGGGCTGTCCTCAAGATTTGTATCCCTGCACACGGACGTGACTAGTCGAGGCTTGGTCACTTAGGTTTCCTCCCGACTTAACTTCTGATTTCACACAGCGATCGCCTGCCACGTGCGTACACACGACCGAGCAGCTCCCCTGGCGGTTCGTCTTGAACTCGGGTATAAATATGGATCTTGTCGGGCGAGACCTCCACTGCTTTCCTTTGTCTTCTCCCTTCCGCTTCCAAGTTCGATCTGCTTCCATGGCCCGTTCCCCGATGCGCGCCACTCGGAGCTCCTCCCCTGTAGCCGAGTCTCATGGTGCGGCCGCGAGGAGGGCGCTGCTGGACTGGGGCGTGGTCCGTGACCGCTGGAGCCCGCGGGTGGCGGTGTCTTCGTCAACCGTGAAGGGTCCCCTCATCAGGTGCAACATGGTAGAGGGCGTCCCCGTGGTCGTGATCGAGGTCGTGGCCACGGGTGCAGTGGCCGGCACGATGCCCCTTGGGCAGTGGCTCGGCCTCTGCCCCCTCCTCCATCGCCGACGCCGGTCCAGCAGGGCCCCTACTCCAATCTGCAGGGCTTCGAATTCGCTATCCAGCTTCTGGATAAACCCCTCGGTCCCCGCCTCCATATGTCAGAGAAGCTCTCCTGCACACTTCGGGGGCGCAGACCCCATTTCTTGGAGATGCATATGGAGGGCAGCGACGCCGCCTGGGTGATCCCGGTCATCTTCGACGGAGCCGGCCACATAACCCTTGGGGAGGCCTGGCGTGACTTCGCCGAGGCTCGCGGAGTGCGGCCGGGATACCTCTTGGTCTTCGAGTTCCTGGGTGACGGAGCGCTAATAGAGAACATGTTCGACACCCACCTCTGCCGGAAGCAGGTGGACATCGACTCCGACGACTCCTCCCTTTCCGTCTTTAGTAGTGGCGAGGACTCCGACTAGCGGATCCTTTCTCTTAGCAGCTTCCCTTTGTGTCCTGTAGACAGATCTGGTCCAGCCGGGGGGGGGGGGGGGGGGGGGGGGGGGGGGGGGGTTGAGGGGGAATGTTCCTTCCCCTTTTTTGTTAGATATATGACTGACTAAGTTATCGTTTGGGTTAACTTATCTGGAGTCGTTGCCGTTGTTCGTCGATATTCCTTTCCTTTCATTTGCATTCCGAAAGATCGAAAAGAGTTCAACTTAACGAGAATTGACGGAAAACGCAGCGGCATGCATCCCTCCTTAACTTTTTTTCTTAAAACATGCATCGGAGCAAGGACTATGAAATTCAAAGCTATGGCAATCGTGGCTTCCGGTTCTACGGGTGCTGCCCGAACCATCCCTAGCCCCCAAGTCTTTTGGAATCAAGACCAGAAGACCAATCGAAAAAGGCAAAGGGACGATTGCGGAAAACTGAGGGCGAACAAAGAAAAACGGATTTCCTTTCTTTACAAAAGATTTTGGGGGAAAACCCCCGGGTTCCAGCGGTTTACACACGGGGCCATCCCGAACACGCTTGCTCATTTCCCTGTGCGAATCCGGCACCAGCGCTGTTTTCCATCTTGCGATGGGGTTAGGCACTCTAGCGGTTTACACACGGGGCTCTCCCGGACACACTTGCAGCCCTTTTTTTACGGTGCAATTTCGGCACCCTATGTCACGTTGCGGTCCCGTCCTGCATGCGCCTTACGGATAGTACTTTTGGAGGTGGTACCGGCGAAGATGCTCAATGTTCCTTGAGTTTTTCACTGGCACCCCCTCCTCTAGCTCCAGGCGGGCCACACCCGACCTGAGGACACGTACTACCCGGTAAGGGCCTTCCCATGGTGATGAGAACTTATTCATTCCTTTAGTCTTCTGCTTGCGCCGGAGGACCCGATCTCCTTCCTCTAATTCCCGGGGTCGAACTCGCCGATTGTGGTAGCGCCAGAGACCTTTTTGGTATTGTGCATCTCTCATGGCTGCCCGGCAGCGTGCTTCTTCCAAAAAGTTGACATCATCAATCCTTGATTCATACTGAGCTCGTTCATCGTAGAGACGGGTTCGTGGAGATCCGTACTTGAGTTCGGTTGGCAGTACTGCCTCCGCTCCGTACACCAGGGTAAAGGGTGTTTCCCCTGTTGCCCAGCTTGGACTAGTGCGCAACGACCATAACACAGGGAGTACGTGATCAATCCAACCGACCCCGGCCCGCTTCAATTTGTGAAAAGTCCTTGTCCTGAGCCCGCTAACAATCTCTCTGTTAGCTCGTTCAGCCTGACCATTGTTGCGGGGGTGAGCAACAGATGAATAGCATATCCTGGTTCCCAACTGCTCGGAATAAGCTCTGATTGACCCGCTGGTGAACAACGAGCCATGATCCGTGATGATGCTGTTGGGGACTCCAAACGGCACACGATCCCTCGAATAAATCTGATTGCAGCTTGTGCAGTCTGTGCCCTGATGGGCTCCACTGATTGCTACCGATGAAGAGTTGGGTGGTGCCCCAAGCGAAGGCGGAGATGTAGCAAGCAGCAGTTTTCCCTCGATAACGAACCGAGGTTTATCGAACCAGTAGGACCTTGAAATCAACAACAAAGTGAATGTTGAAGATCTTTGGCGCTTAATCTTCAACAGACATGTACCTGCACACACTCAACCAAAATACTTTGCCCCCAACGGCGGAAAGGTTGTCAATCTTTCCGGTCTCGCAGAAAATAAAGCGGTTAATTGTATAGTGAAATAGATAAATTATGAAAATGGACCAGAGGAGTAATGATGGTGAAAAGTGATGAATAAAGGTTGCAATCAATGTAAAAAGATGGACCGGGGGCCATGGGTTCACTACTGGAGTCTCTCGAGTAAATAGAACATTCATATGATGGGTAAACAAATTACAGCTGGGCAATTGACAAGATTATAACACAAACTTAATCTAGCTATGACAAAGAGAACATGATAATATTTAAGTAGGCATCACGACAATGAACAAAGACTGTTGAGTCCAACTGCATCTTTGTCTAAAAAGTCCACCGTGTGATCGCTATCCAGCCTGTCACCCATCGGTATTAAGTTGCAAGCAACAGACATTTGCATTAAGTAAAGCGCATGAAGTGAGCAATATTAAATATCATAATAGAATTTAACACCATTGTTTTACCCTCAGTAGCAACAACACACCCTCGCCCTTAGACGTTTCTGTCACTCGTGCCCAGGAACAAAAGGGGGCATGAACCCACTATGTAGCATAAATACTCTCTCTTGGAGATACACACAATCACTTGGCCAAAGTAACTACGCACATCAGAGAGCATTCAAGAACATAAATCAACATATAAGAATCATGCACAATCTGATCATAACTTTATAATCCATCAGATCCCAGCAAACACATCACATAGCATTACAATAATCGATCTTGATCATGTAAGGCAGCTCACAAGATCATAACACATGAAGCACAAGAGAGAGAGAGAGACTACCATCTAGCTACTGCCATAGACCCAAGGTCCAAGGTGGGACTACTCACAAATCATCCCGGAGGAAGGCATGGCGATGAAGAGCCCTCCGGGATCGATCTCCCCTCCGGCAGAGTGCCGGGATCAGCTTCAGAATCACCCCCGAACTAGGGTTTGAGTTGACGGCGCCTCGGGATGACTTTTCTAGAAAATAATGGCCGTCCCGATGTTTTTAGGTTTAATGTGAATTTATAGGCGTTGGAGGGGGCCGAGGGGGTGCCCCACGGGCAGGGGCGGGTCCCACCCGTGGGTGGACCCCAGGGCACGACAGCAGGCCGCCCCTGACCTGTGGGGTGGCCCCCAGGGCTTCCCTTTTGTGTCCTGATGCCTTCCGTCGCATAAAAAATCTCCGTAAATTTTTAGCGCAATCCGACGATATTTCAGCGCAAAAACAGGAAACTGGCTCTAGGCATCTTGTCAATAGGTTAGTCCAACAAAATGCATAAAAAAGATTAATATGATAATAGAAACATGTGAAAACATCACAAAACTAGCATGGATCAATCAAAAATTATAGATACGTTTGACACGTATCATCATCCCCAAGCTTAACTCCTACTCGTCCTCGAGTAGGTAAGTGATAAAAAAATAATTTTTGATGAGACATGCAACCAACACAATCGTGATCAAGATAGTAATGTAAAGCATAGGATGTGAATGAAGTGATACAAAACAATTGTTTATAGTTGATGGCAAGAAAGCAATGAATAACCAAGTTGAATCATTCAAGCAAAACCTTTCATAAATAGTACATTAAAGACATGAAAGCAATGTGATCCACATATTTGATTAATTAACATAGGTAACAATTCCATGACAAAAGTGTTTGAGAATCAAAACAAAGAAGATGTAAGTTTTAGCAAAAAGCCTCAACTTCCAACGGTAAATTCAATATAAAGATTCATGTTTAATCTGACAATGCAATATGATCAATGATACCCAGGGTCAATGCTAGATGCTTGCTTCGGTGGAGATAGAAGGAAGAGGAAAACTGACTCAACATTAAAAGTAAAAGAAAGGCCCTTCGCAGAGGGAAGCAGGGATTAGTCATGTGCTAGAGCTTTTTATTTTTATGAAACAGAAGTAAAACAATTTTGAGACATTTATGATTTCGTCAACGACTTCACAACAGAGAAGTTATCTAGTCCCCCATAACAAGCAAGGCTTTTAGACTTGTGAGAGCAGCTGGTTTTTAGAGAAGCGAGTACGCTCCTCTTTCTCCTTGGTCTCACCACTGTCCAATGTTTAGAGCTGATTTCTCAGATTTTAATTGCGCGGAGGAGAATTGTGAGTTATATTTATATTTTTGCTTAAGCTTCTCTTGGGTTGATTCAAGTGAAGACGTAATCCATCGACACCGGGTGAAAGGGGGGAAATGACCTTGGTCGTCACGAGTTATATCTAGCTCTCTACTGCTCCCTCATGAGCTTAAAAACAGAGGCACAAAAAGGAATATTTTGAATTTTTAAAGATAGCACATGACAAATTTACTTGGAATGGCAAGAAATACCAGCTGGCAAGATAGTTTGGCTTTGGGATTTGGATGCACGAGTGAACCATACACTCAGTACGAATTTTTAGGCTTAGCGAAGAACGTATTTGAAGCAAACATCTAATATTAACCAGTAACAGTAGTAACATAAGACATTAGTCAATCATAACCATAAAACCTCCACACCGTCTTCCGTATTGACCAAACAATTCTTTTGATGGAAAGATTAGCTTAATGAATTAACAACTACGAAACACCACATAGTTTCAAGCTTTTAACAGTTTTTCTTTACTAATCAATTCCACTAAAATAACCAGCAACTTTAAGCATTCTTCTTAATATCTCAAAACAAATGAGAAGTATCAAGTATCCACACAATGATCTACAATACTATACAGGCTTTCGTTTCATTCCACTATCACATGAATAGCATTTTGTCACTTTAACAATTCAAGCAATTTATCAATAACAACTCTCCAACAAATATAAGTGAAGAACAAGAGAGTTTAACAACAACTACTAGCAGCTCTAAATAAGATAACAGCTAAAAGCGAGAGCTTACTAGCAAACAGTAGCTAAGAATACTCAACAAAATATAAGCGAAGCACAGGAGTATTCAAACGAAAAAGCGGAGCGTGTCTCTCTCCCACATAAACAAAGCAAGGATCCAACAAGCACATGACCAGCAAACAAACAAACAAAACTGAAAGTAAAAAGACGCTCCAAGTATAGCACATAATATGTAAAGTGATAAAACTTAGTTCAACGAAGACGACCTCATGATAGTCGATGAAGAAGAGGGGATGCCTTGGGCATCAGTATCTTGATATTCAGAGGGGGTGCCGTGGGGGCACCCCCAAGCTTGAGCTCTGGTCCATCTTCTATTTATTCATTATCCTCTCCTTTGGAACTTAAAAACTCCCTTCACACAAAACTTCTCATAAACTGATTAGAGGGTTAGTGCTCATAAATTAAAATGCACATGTGTTCAACTCAAGGGAAATTGCAAAACAAATTTATTAGGCATTAGCTACTGTTTACTAAGCCTCAATGTGGCACTCCACCTCTAGAGTATCACATTTGACGATAGTAAAGAGACGAATACAAAATAAAAGTAGAATCTATCAAAATCTGAACAGTCTGTAAAGATTGAATTTTTCGAGGCACTTCTTTAGCTCAAATCAGAAAACTCAAAACTAACGAAAGATAGATAAAAGTATCCGGCTTGCTGTCTAAAAATTTCATAAAAAGGTAAAATTCAGAGATTTTTTTTGGAATTTCGAACAGTGAAGGACAGAAATCTGTTTCTGGACAGCAAAACATGTAGCACCCTCACTTTGAAAAGCAAGAATACTTCGTGAATTTGCTAGGCCCTGGATCGAGTACGGCTAGCATTCACCAACAGGATGTAATATCATGCATAAATGTTAAAAGTTATTACATCGCACGCACGAATGATCCAAAAATAATATACTTTATTACAACTTTGCATAGCCGAAGCTAGCTTAAAAATAAATAAAGTTCCACAAATATTATTCAGAGTCCAAGCAGCATAATAAAGTAGCACTGAGCTCCATCATCTCCATGTTCCACTGGCGACCATGTTGGTTGTAAGCTCGAAATAGACAAACGTCCTTACTCCTTATCTGAACAACCTGCAACATTAACATTGCAGCCCAGAGAATTTGGGTCAAAACCTTGTGACAGGCTGGCAAGTGTCATACTATGGTGGATATTAAATGGCAAAGACTATCTCTACATGCATATTTGGCTGGTGGAGTTCAAGGCTCTTACGCAAAGCAAATTTTATCCTACATTTGTAAAACATTTCTTTTAAAACCAACTATTATTGAGATAAACATGGCATGAAAACCAATATCTCTTCTACCCTTGTTCACCCATCAATTTTATTCTGAAATTGGAATGAATGAGATTTTTCTGTCGACCACCTTGCTTAGTTACTCAAATTGTCCATAACCGTGGACACGGCTAAGATCTTAGTTTTATTTTACTCTCGAGTGTTTGTGACACTTTCCCCACTAGACTCGATCAACCAATTCTATCCTTAACCCTCATTTAGTAAAAGGGAAAGGACAAGACCAAGACGAGACCTTTCTGAAGCACTTTCCCAACCACTACTGGCTAGACCCGTTCCAACCTACATCCCCTACATCTGCTTGTCAAACCGGGCTGGTTCCATGCTACTTACTTAGTCAAGATAGAGCCCATATGACTAGTGGCTGCACTGGAAGTAAACTAGACATGGAGTGACTTAATATCTCTAATACCCTGGGTGGCAAACCACAAGTGCACATACTCAGGTTCACACCATAGAAATGGGCCTGAGTAGCCACTCAACTTTAAACAACCGGTAGAGCAACACCAAATCCACCCAGGTGATTGATTAATTTAGTAGAATTTTTCTTAACTCATCTACCACAAAACAATCATTTTTGCAGCAAGCAACTCTACTAAAATTAATATAGGTCACTAGTCATCTAATTCATGTGGCTAACCTATCAGGTTTGCATAGCATATAGATTTAATAAAAACAGCCTATCATGCATGCTACTGGAAAATAGTCTAAAGTGCAATATAAAAATAGTAATAGGTCATTCATGAATTTGTGTATGCACTTGCCTTGACAGTTATTCGGGTTGCAACACTCACAGCACTCATGGCAATCTAAACAAGCAATTTGCAACAGTTCAATACACAGGCAAAATGGCAATACAATAAAAACATGCATGCATGATGATTTGCTAACAACACAAGTCAAAGTTAAACAATTAATAAAGTTATTACTTTTTGTTATTTACTATATGCATGATGCTCATGATTCATAATTTTAGTGATTTAAATAATTTTAAAACAATTACTATGGTCAAAATGCCACTATTTGAGTTTTTACAAAACATTATCAATGCATGATGCAAAAGTGCAAACTAAAAATACTACTGGACAGAGGACACTAAAAGACACACTTTTGCAGAAGAAAATAATTTAAAATAACTTATAGATTTAAAGTTATGCCAAAATTACTCAAATCTCTCATTTGAATTTTGAATAATTTCAGATTGGCAAAACAGAAAACTAATAGTTTTAAAATAATCTACTGATCATAAGGTTTTCAAAAATATAAAGTTCATTAAATTTGGCCGAGCCATTAAAAAGATATGAAGGTTCTAAGGTTCAGGGTTTTTTTTGCAAAACTGCCAAATTAAATTAATTCGGCCGAATTTACAGAAATGCTGGCCTGACGTGGCGCTGACTAGGATGCTGACTGTGCGCTGACGTGGCGTGATCTAATAGGCGAGTACCGGTTCGGGTTGTGAAACAAAACGGAGCCGTTAGATCAAGATCTAACGGTCCAGATCTAAAGGGAAGGGGCCGACCGGTGTTAGGGTTTCGGCGTGTGGCAGCGCGCGGCGACGACGCGTCAGCATACCATGTTCCCGGCGATCGGTGGCATTCTAGGATGCGCGGTTCTCACCTGGATGATCAGCGCGTCGAGGAGTTGTCGGTGGCGAGGCGGTGGTCTTCGGTGTGCTCTCCTCCGCCGGCGATTGCTCGTCGGAGACACGGGCGGCGGCGGACGTCTTCGGTTGATCACGTACGCGTCGATCTGGCGAACGGAAAAGGAGAGGAAGATGTCCATGAGATGTGTCACGATGAGGAGAAGCGAGAGGGGTGAAAGGGAAAGGCAGGGGACGACGGTGAGCAGCCGGAGCTCTGGTTCTCACCGGCGGTAATGGCGGCGCGGCGTGGTCGATCCCGAGCAGCCTGACGGTGTAGCAGATAGGGTTTTGGGGGCAAAACAAAGCGGATGGTGTGGAGCTTATAAGGACGCGAGAAGAGAAACTAAATCCGCGAAAATCGATCGGATTTGGGGTGCCGAACGGATTCGTGCTTCGGCCGGTTTCTTGGGCTGGAGGTTGAACGCGATGACGTCAGCCGTTGCGTCATCGTGGGACCCATCGGTCAGAGAGAGAAGAAAAAGAAAAGGGGGAAAAAGGAGAGAGGGCCGGGTGCGGGGATGATGCTGGGCTGGTCTCGGGCCGGTAGGGGCTGGCTGGCCGGTTTCTTTTTTTTTAACAAAACTTTTCCTTTTTCTTTTCTCTGGTTTTAAACTTAAAATAGAACCATAGCCAAACTTTTTATAAAAAAAATTGCAAAAATACTTTTTAGAGAGCTTTTCAAATATAGAATAATATGGCACTTGTCTTGCCAACAAAATAAAATAAAATATTTGAAACATGGCTAGGGTTACTTAGCACCCTTTATTCCATTATTTGAATTGATAAAACCAAAAATCAAAACAAGCCACCTAAAAAAATTAAACTAAATGCACAACCAAATGCATATGATGACATGAATGCATGCTTATGCAAATTTTGAAAATTGGGATGTTACAAACCTAACCCCCTTAAGATGAATCTCGTCCCCGAGATTCGGATTGGTTAGCAAATAGGTGCGGGTGTTCTTCTCGTAGGTCATCCTCCTGTTCCCAGGTAGCTTCCTCTTCAGTATGATGGCTCCATTGGACATTACAGAACTTGATTGTCTTGGTACGAGTAATCCTCTCTGTAGTCTCCAAACTTGATTGGTTTCTCCTCATAAGTCAAATCACTCTCCAGTTGAACTTCCTCCAAGGGCACAGTATCACATAGCGCTGTCTCGGCCATCTCAGGGTGACATTTCTTCAACTGGCTAACATGGAACACATTGTGAACTGATGATAGTACCTCTGGCAGTTCCAGCTCATAAGCTACTTCTCCTTTACGAGAGAGAACCTTATAGGGTCTAATGAATCGAGGTGCTAACTTTCCTTTGATTCCAAACCTCTTCACACCACGTAGGGGTGAGACTCTAAGGTATGCTCTATCACCTACCTCATAGGTGATTTCCCTACGCTTGGAATCTGCATAACTCTTCTGTCTTGACTGTGCTATTTTTAACCTGTCCTTAATCAATCTGACTTTCTCCTCAGCCTCTTGGATTATGTCAGGACCAAATATACTACGCTCACCTACACCACTCCACAGTAATGGTGTAGTGCATTTTCTTCCGTACAATGCCTCAAAAGGTGCCATCTCTATACTAGCTTGGTAGCTATTGTTGTATGAGAATTCTGCATATGGCAGGTTATCATCCCAACTAGATTTATAATCCAGCGCACATGCCCTAAGCATGTCTTCCAGAATCTGGTTGACTCTCTCAGTCTGTCCATCAGTCTGTGGGTGAAAAGCTGTACTGAATTCCAATCTTGTTCCTAATGACTCATGCAACTGCTTCCAGAAATGTGAGGTAAACTGGGTACCTCTATCAGAGACAATCTTCTTAGGAACACCATGTAAACTCACAATTCTCTTCATGTAGATATCTGCGAGCTTTGCACTCGTGTAAGTCGTTTTCACAGGGATAAAGTGAGCCACTTTGGTCAGACGGTCAACAATCACCCATATCGAATCATAACCTGACTTGGTTCTGGGTAGTCCGGTGATGAAATCCATTCCAATTTTCTCCCATTTCCATTCTGGTACTGGTAATGGTTGTAGCAGTCCAGCGGGTTTGTTCTTCCTTCACGCGACTACACACGTCACACTTGGCAATATATTCTGCGATATCCCTCTTCAGACCATTCCACCAAAATCTCTCCTTTACATCCATATACATCTTGGTGTTACCCGGATGTATTGAATAAGGTGAGTCATGTGCCTCTTGTAAGATTAATTTCCTAAGGTCTTCATCTTGCGGCACACAAATACGGTTCTCAAACCACATCGTGCCTTGTTCATCCTCCCGGAATCCTTTGGCCTTGCCTTCACTCAGATTGGTCTTGATTTCTTCCATCACTTTATCTCCCTTCTGTGCTTCTCGTATCCTATCCATCAGCATGGGTTGTACCTCTAATGATGCTACGAATCCATTGGGTACAACTTCCAGTCTAAGGTCCTTAAATGCATTGCACAAATCTTCCGGCAATTCTCCTACCGTTAATCCATTAACATGAACTTTACGGCTTAATGCGTCAGCCACCACGTTGGCTTTTCCTGGGTGATATTGCAGACTCAAATCATAATCTTTTATGAGTTCTAACCATCTCCTTTGTCTCATGTTCAGCTCCTTCTAGGTGAAGATATATTTGAGACTCTTGTGATCGGTGAATACCTCACACCGTTTTCCCATCAGATACTGTCTCCAAGTCTTCAGTGCAGGAACCACTGAGGGCAACTCTAAATCATGAGTAGGATACTTGACTTCATGCTTCTTGAGCTGTCTAGAGGCGTAAGAAACTACTTTGCCTCCCTGCATCAAGACACTTCCTAAACCATGACGCGATGTGTCGCAATATACTTGGAAATCCTTCTCTATATCTGGTAGACACAAGACTGGTGCTGAAACTAACCGCTTCTTCAAATCTTGGAAACTGGTTTCACAAGCTTCGTTCCATTCAAACTTTTTATCCTTCTTCAACAATTCCGTCATTGGTTTGGCTATCTTTGAGAAATTCTCAATAAATCTCCTATAATATCCTGCCAACCCCAGGAAACTACGGATTTCTCCCACGTTCTTGGTGGTTCCCAATCTGTCACTGCGGACACCTTTTCTGGGTCTACTGCGATCCCTTCCTTAGACACCACGTGTCCTAAAAATCCAACTTTCTCTAACCAAAATTCACACTTGCTGAATTTGGCATACAACTTGTGCTCTCTCAACCTCTGCAACACTATGTGTAGGTGTTCCTCATGCTCCTTGTGACTCTTGGAATAAATTAAGATGTCGTCAATGAAGACAACAACAAATTTATCCAGAAAATCCATGAATACCTTATTCATCATATTCATGAAATAAGCTGGTGCATTGGTCAAACCAAAAGGCATCACTGTGTACTCATACAGACCATACCTAGTGGTAAATGCGGTCTTGGGTATGTCCATCTCCCTAACCTTCATTTGGAAATACCCTGATCGAAGATCGATCTTAGAGAATACACATGCACCTTCCAATTGATCAAACAGATCATTGATCTTGGGTAGTGGGTACTTGTTCTTGATAGTTACTTCGTTCAGTGAATGATAATCTCTAACTAGCCTCTGCGTACTATCCTTCTTCTCGACAAATAGTATCGGAGCTCCCCAGGGTGAAGAACTCGGACGAATGAATCCCTTCTGAAGATGTTCATCTAATTGTTTCTTGAGTTCCTTCAATTCATCTACCGCCATTGGATATGGCCTCTTGGCTATGGGTCCTGTCCCTGGTACTAATTCAATGAGAAACTCCACATCTCCATCCGGTGGCATTCCCGGTAATTCTTCTGGAAATACATCAGAATATTCTCTCACTATGGGTACCTCTTCAAGGCTAACCCCCTTTAGAGAATTTAGCTTAACCTGCTTCAGCTTGAATTTGGACTTGAATTTGATCCTCTTGCTGTCTGGGGTTATCGGCGAAATGGTTCTATTTACACAATCGATCACTCCCCCAAAACGTGTCATCCAGTCCATTCCCAAAATAACATCTAGTCCTTGGGAGTCTAAGACTATCAGATCCACCGGGAAACAGTATTTCCCTATTTGTAGTACTAACCGTCTACACCCGGCATTTACTATCATCTCGCCACCAGGAGAACTTACTTTCATAGGTTTTCCTATGGTTTCTACCGGCAATTCATGTTTTCTAACAAAATCTCTTGATATGAATGAATGAGATGCTCCGGTATCAAATAAAGCCAATGCTGTAAAAGAGTTGAGTAATAGCGTACCAATCACAGCGTCAGGTTCCTCATATACTTCCTCCATGTTGACATGATTCGCATGTCCCTTCTGGAATGGATTGGGCTTGGCGGCTTCCTCGGCCTTCCTTTCTGGGCACTCATTCGAGTAATGTCCCTTGTTCTTGCACTTGTAACAGGTCACCTGACTGATGTCTCTCTTGTGTTCATGACGATGCTGTCCATTGCCATTACTGTTCCCCTTGCCATGGTTGTATCCGTTTCCATTCCCATGTCCATTTCCTCCTTTATTTCCATTATTGTGGTTATGGCCATGGTGGTTGTGGCCATTCCCATGCTTGTGAAAGTTATGTCCTCCACTGTGCTCATGAAAGTGTGGCTTCTTCTGTATGGGTCCTAAATTGTACTTGCTGCTATTGCCACTATACTTCCTCTTCCTGGTCTCCTCTTTCCTGATGTTGTCATCCAGTGTGATGGATTGATCCAGAAGTGCTTGACAATTTGGTGCATACGCCACTGACAGAGGAATTTTCAGTTCACCACTGAGTCCCTTAAGGAATTTATCCTTCCTCTTAGCACCAGTATCAATGTCCTCTGGAGCATAGCGTGACAGAGCACAAAAATCATCCATGTATTCCTTCAGAGTCCTGTTACCTTACCTCAGATTGCGGAACTCATCTTTCTTCAGGTTCATGATTCCGAGGAAATGTGAGCATTGTGGAATCCTTCCTTGAAAGTGTCCCATGTGAGTCCAGCTAATGGGTGAGTAATCTGGTAGGTCTCCCACCACTGTGCTGCTGGTCCTTCGAGTAGGTGAGCAGTGAATCTCACCATCTCAGCATCATTGCACTCACAAGTGACTAGATCCTTGTGCACAGAACGTAGCCAGTCATCAGCTACAATGGGTTCAGTGGCTGTAGAGAACTTATTGGGTCTAAGTCTCAGAAATCTAGTAAGCCTGTCCACTGGGGGTGGTGGTGGTGGCGGTGGAGGAGGTGGTGGTGGTGCATTTTGGTTTGCCAGGAATTGGGCCATCATATTCATCAACTGGGTTTGTGCGGCCATCATCTGTTGCATCTGGTCGTTGTTGTTGTTGTTGTTGTTGGGGTCACGGCGAGGAGGCATCTGTTGGGGTTTAGCATAGATGAGCATAGATAGGAAGGTCTAAAGAAATATTTCTACCAATACAAACAATTAACAACAAACAACACACAAAAAAACAAGTAATAAATTTATAAATTAGAAATTTATAATTTTAAAACTTAACTAACACGATATAGGTTCTAACACAAGCGCACTAGTACTGGCATACCACATTTCGATATGTCAATACTCTAACGTGAGATGATAACTAATAACCTATGTAGAGTGGTGGTCTCGACTATGTCTTCCTTCTGAAAGTTCTTCTTAAGTGTCTTTCGAAACTCCATTTCACAATCCAGAGCCATAATCATCATTGATCCTTTGTTGATATATTCTATGAGGACTGGTCATCTAAAACAAGAGGAGATAATTTAGAAAGCAGTAGTTGAGAAAGGTACAAGAAAGATGTTTGGAAATATTTGGATAAGAAGAAAATAGAATTTTGTTCCTATGGTCTTTCTTATTTCTAATCCAAACCTAAGGTTTTCGAGCATACATGCAACATTACGCTCTGATACCATTCTGTAGCACCCTCACTTTGAAAAGCAAGAATACTTCGTGAATTTGCTAGGCCCTGGATCGAGTATGGCTAGCATTCACCAACAGGATGTAATATCATGCATAAATGTTAAACGTTATTACATCGCACGTACGAATGATCCAAAAATAATGTACTTTATTACAACTTTGCATAGCCGAAGCTAGCTTAAAAGAAATAAGGTTCCACAATTATTATTCAGAGTCCAAGCAGCATAATAAAGTAGCACTGAGCTCCATCATCTTCATGTGCCACTGGCGACCATGTTGGTTGTAAGCTCGAAATAGACAAATGTCCTTACTCCTCATCTGAACAACCTGCAACATTAACGTTGCAGCCCAGGGAATTTGGGTCAAAACCTTGTGACAGGCTGGCAAGTGTCATACTATGGTGGATATTAAATGGCAAAGACTATCTCTACATGCATATTTGGCTGGTGGAGTTCAAGGCTCTTGCGCAAAGCAAATTTTATCCTACAATTGTAAAACATTTCTTTTAAAACCAACTATTATTGAGATAAACATGGCATGAAAACCAATATCTCTTCTACCCTTGTTCACCCATCAATTTTATTCTGAAATTGGAATGAATGAGATTCTTCTGTCGACCACCTTGCTTAGTTACTCAAATTGTCCATAACCGTGGACACGGCTAAGATCTTAGTTTTATTTTACTCTCGAGAGTTTGTGACACTTTCCCCACTAGACTCGATCAACCCATTCTATCCTTAACCCTCATTTAGTGAAAAGGAAAGGAGAAGACCAAGACGAGACCTTTCTGAAGCACTTTCCCAACCACTACTGGCTTGACCCGTTCCAACCTACATCCCCTACATCTGCTTGTCAAACCGGGCTGGTTCCATGCTACTTACTTAGTCAAGACAGAGCCCATATGACTAGTGGCTGCACTGGAAGTAAACTAGACATGGAGTGACTTAAAATCTCTAATACCCTGGGTGGCAAACCACAAGTGCACATACTCAGGTTCACACCATAGAAATGGGCCTGAGTAGCCACTCAACTTTAAACAACCGGTAGAGCAACACCAAATCCACCCAGGTGATTGATTAATTTAGTAGAATTTTTCTTAACTCATCTACCACAAACCAATCATTTTTGCAGCAAGCAACTCTACTAAATTAATATTGGTCACTAGTCAACTAAATCATGTGGCTAACCTATCAGGTTTGCATAGCATATAGATTTAATAAAAACAGCCTATCATGCATGCTACTGGAAAATAGTCTAAAGTGCAATATAAAAATAGTAATAGGTCATTCATGAATTTGTGTATGCACTTGCCTTGACAGTTGTTCAGGTTGCAACACTCACAACACTCCTGGCACTCTTCACAATCTAAACAAGCAATTTGCAACAATTCAATACACAGGCAAATTGGCAATTCAATAAAAACATGCATGCATGATGATTTGCTAACAACACAAGTCAAAGTTAAACAATTAATAAAGTTATTACTTTTTGTTATTTACTATATGCATGATGCTCATGATACATAATTTTAGTGATTTAAATAATTTTAAAACAATTACTATGGTCAAAATGCCACTATTTGAGTTTTTACAAAACATTATCAATGCATGATGCAAAAGTGCAAACTAAAAAAATATACTACTTGTAGTGACCTTGCCTTTTAAAATAGACAAGATACCTGTGTATAGTGCTAGTCCCTGGATCGACTCGCTAGCACACACAGTACAGGATGAAATACCATAACAGTGCATCATCTTATTACACGCATGATCCAGAATTCAAAGTAGTTTTGATTACAAAGTGCATAGCTCGAGGCTAGCTCTATTTAGAGTAAACAACAGAAATAAATATTAAGCATGGAGTCTCCATCATCTTCATGCTGCCACAGGCGAACATGTCGGTTGTAGACTCGAATCCCTATCACGCACCTTACTCATCGTCCGAACAATCTGCAACAGTAAAAGCGTTGCAGCCAAAAATTGGTCAGAACCATTGGAATGGATCTGGCAAGTGACACTTGTGAACTCATAATGGCAAACTCTAAGACCTATATGCTTATTTGGCTGGTGGATCTCAAGGCTCTTTACATAAAGCCAATTTTATTCTAGCTTTCACAATATTTTCTTTCCCATCTAGTCGAGACAATTCCTGGTATACACTCCAGTGCCAAATGAGGCAATTCCTGGAATATATCCAGTGTCCCATTTCTACCCTTGTTCACCCATCAAAATTTTATTTAAGAAATTGGAATGTTGAGATTCTCCATCGACATCCTTGTCCAGCTGCTCAAAATTGTCCGTAACCGAGGACACGGCTATGATCATAGTTTTATTACTCTCGAGAGTTTGTGGCACTTTCCCCACTAGACTCAACTAACCCAAACTTCCTAATCACTCAATTAGTGAGAAGGAAAGGAGAGAGTCGAGACGAGATCTTTCAGAAGAGCTTTCCCGTACACCTGTCCGAACAATACCCACCTACATCCCCTACATCTGCTTGTTCGTCCGGTCGGGTCCACTCAACTTAGTCAATCAAGACAGAGCCCATATGACTAGTGGCTGCACTGGAAGCAATCTAAACGCAGAGTGACATCGAATCTCTTTGTTCCTGGGTGGCCGTTCACAAGTGCACGTACTCAGGTATAACCATGGAAATGGCCCTGAGCAGCCACTCAACTTTGACCACCAATAGAGCAAAACCAATTGCCACCCAGGTAGTTCATTAACTTAGTAGAGTTTTTATCCTTTCATTCTACAATAAAACATTTTTGCATTGCAGTTCTAACATCTACCAAGTTAATGGGTACCTAGACCAACAGGGATATGGGGTGGTATACTAAACAGGTCTGCATAGCATAATAGTAATACTCCTATCATGCATACTACTGAAATAGCTAAAGTGCAAATAGTAAAATAGTAGGACTTTTATGCTGGAGTATCACTTGCCTTTGATAGAAGTCGTTGCTCACACACTCTTTTCAACGTAACTCGTAGCTCTCCGTTCAATCTATACAACACAAACATGTGACAATAAGCAACAATACAACAACCAAAATAAACAAACATAACAACAAACATGGATAGAAATAAACATAACTAGGGTGGTCCAAGTTTCAATACATGATCCCATATGCAAAAAGAATCAATGCATTAGGTTTGGGGTTTGCCATTTGGGTCAGGGGTTGGTCTAAAATCAAATTTGAACATTTCAAATTTGAAAAGGTTGAAGGGTTGTTTCAAAGGTTGCAAGGGTTGGTCTTGATCCAAGTGATCACACAAGGGAGTTGGTCAAAAGAGTTTTAAAACATTTTGAAACGATGGTTTGCAAAACATTAACATTTAAATGGCCTTTGGCACACTTTTAATGTTTATGTTTCAAAAAGAGTACTATGGGCTTGGTCTTGGTCTCTCTGGACACAGACAACTATTTGAAGAAGTTTTCTAAAAGAAAACAAAATAAAAAGATTTATAGAAATAAACTATAACAAAAATACTCGATTTGAGTCTCTACTTTCTATATCACCTTAATACTACCCCAAAATATTTTCTATCAGTGGAATAGTGTAACACACATTCCAAGGTTTCTAGAAATATTTATTTGCAAAATTTGGACTTATAGATTTAAAACTATGTTAAATTTACTCAAATGACTCATTTGAAATTTGAATAAATTTGGATTTGCCAAAACTGAAAACTAACAGTGCCAAAAGATTCTACAAGTCCAGAGCTTTTCAAAATATAAAATTTGCTAAATTTGGCTAAACAGAGAAAAAGTGGTGAAGGTTTGAATATGCAGGGACTTTTCTGAAAACTGCTTATATCCCCTTTTATTTTTATTTCGGAAATAAAATTCCAAAAACGGGGTGGCTCGGGCTCGGCTCACGGCTCGGCTCGGCTAAGCTGCGGGCTCGGCTCGGCTCGATCTCTTTCCGATCGTTGGATCGGGATCAGATGGCCAAGATGTTGTTAACCTTTACATGGCGATTGGTCTCGTCGGACTTGAAGAAGGCGGCGGCGCGGCGGCTCTGTCGTGGATGGCGGCGGAGCTCCGGTGGTCTCCTTGGCGGGGGAGGCGATGACGAGGTAGCTCCGCACGTCGAAGAAGAAGGTGGCGGCGGGGTTGAGCCGCGCGTCCTGGCTTGGCCGTGCAGTACGGCTGGAAAAGCGGCGTGTCGGAGCTCGGGTCGAGGACGTCCTGGTCGCTCCGGTGCTCCTCGAGCTTGGCCAAGGCGACTATGAGGCACGTCAAGTCGCGGAAGAGTCGATGGTGGTCTCGGCGACGACCTGCTCCTGCTGGGACGGCGGCGCTGTGCGGCTGGAATCGTGCGGCGCGACGACGAGCTTCTGGCGAGGATGCACATGGCGAAATGGCTGCGGGAAAAAATCATAGAAAGGCTCAGGAGGATTCACACGGATGTGGGGAACCAGTTGGGACCAAAAGGAGGCGGGGCGGCGAGCTACCTTCGTCGGAATCGAAGAAATACGACGGAGGAGGAGATGAGCTCCGGGGAGAAAATACGGAATCCTGGGGCGCAATTCCAAGGGGTAGGGGAGGGGAAATGGAGAGGAGGCCGAGGGCTTCACATAGGGAGAAACGACACTTGATTTGGGGCTGTAAAACTCCCGCAATCAAGTCGGGAAGAAACGGAAACGGTGAGTTGTTTCGTGCGCGTTTCACGTCCCGCAGGTTGAAGATGAGGATGATGTCAGCATGATGTCATCAATTTTTCTTTTTCAGTTTTCTGTTTTTCTTTTATAACTTTTTATTTAAATCTCCAAATCAAGTCAAATAAATTTGAAAAAATTGTAAAATTCCAAATATGTAAACTAGACATTTAGGAACTATTTTTTGTCAAAACAAAATTACCAAAATACCCTTTTGATCAAATATGCCTTATATGGCTAACTGGGAATTTTCTAAATTAGGGTTTATAAATATCCCATAATATTTAAATAAAAACCAGAGAATAATATGAGAAATATCATTCAAAATGATAAATAATTTTCATATTGAAATAATTTAAGATAAAACATTTTTATAAAACAAATCTTGGAAAATATTTAAATTATTTCCACAAGGAAATAGGGTTTATAATATCCCCATATTATTTATTTGAAAACCAAGTACCCAAAGTGTAAAGTACTATTTGAAAACTCCTTTAAATATTTTATTTCCAAAACTTTAAAGTTGAGATTGGAAGGTAAAGGAATATTTAATTTAAAATATAACTTTGAAGATGTCAAACAATCTTTTATAAAAGCTTTTCTTGATTTTTCGAGATTTTATTTAATTATTAATAAAAGTTTTAATTTTTTGTGATTTTTAATACATTCCAAAATTTGGGATGTTACAAACCTACCACCCTTAAAAGGAATCTCGTCCCCGAGATTCGGAGAGGCTAGAAAGAAAGATGGGTTTAGGATCTCTGGGTTTTAGACAACTAGGTGGGCTACCACCCTTAAAAGAAACTTTTGTAGGCAGTGTTGAACTCTTGACTTCAAACAGGGCACACATCGGGCGATTCATGAATCCTTGTTGAGTCGACTTTTATCTTCGACTGTTTAAGTTTTGCTTCATCACCCTTATACCATATATATAGCATGTACCACTCTTCTTAAGCATTTGGTGATTCTTTTCATCCTTGGTTGATACTTTGAAATCCATATATCGTAAGCTTCACTTCCAATAGGTGGGTGCCTCTTCAAGATGGCTTGAAATATTATGTCTTCCATCCATGTGATGTCTTCGGCAATCTTTTCTTCTTTAGGTTGACATCCTTTAGTGTAACACTGCGTCAATTCTATCGAAACTCTCATGGTAGGTCAAGACTTTCATTGCAGTATCTCTTCTTCTTCACAAGAGCTGGGGTTTATCCTCACCGAATATCTTACGTTTCGGCAACTTTTGCCTCACATAGGGTTATAAAATTCTGGTGGTTTAGGCTTATTCACGTCGTCTCTCTTATAGGTATGTCACTCAGATTTATCAATCCAAATAGTGAGGGAAATAATATGAGTAGTAGGAATGGTGATCAGTCCATCCTGCACCCGTATCATTTCCTCAATACTAAGATAGGTAAATCACGTGGTCTAACTCTCGGGCATCCTCACTTGTCTGACAGAAAGTTTCCCTTCTATAAGACAACCTGAACTAAACTATCGCTCCTTCAAACTACGGGGTTACGAAAACTCCTACACATGTTAGCTCACAAGCTAAACTTTTCTGTTATCCTTCTCCTTGGGGAAACACGCTTTCCATGTCGTCTTAGCTTGTCCATTTCTGTGTCATGTCTTCATCCCTGATATGAAGAACAGGCTTCGCAACAATATTTAATTTTTCATAAAAGTTTTGGCGTGCTAGAGTCGCCACAAGCTTCATTCATCCTCACAAATTGTGGTTATTACATCGACATTACACCACTCTTACATCACCGTACTTATTCTTCCACTTACATATAACCATCGGCATTTATTACATCCTCAGAACATTTCCATTGACTCTGGTCCTTCTTTTTGGCTAAACTCCTCATGAAAACTTAGTTGGTTTCTTTGCTTCTTGATTTAAACTGATATCTGATCCGCTTATTTCCTGATGTGGTGAGTGACAGCTTTACTAGCATGATCTATCTGACCTTCATACCTGGACATCCAGTCCTTGCCTATGATTATATCAAAGCCTTGCAAGTCTAGCACAAACTACTTGCTTGGAAACTTGTGTGTCTCAAATTTCAAGGTCATGTTTTGGCATACTACGTTTGCTGGTCTCTTCCCTTCTGTAGAGCTTACTCTGATGGGTCTTCTAATCCCTTGATAGGATATCTTATTTTTACTCACAAAGTCTTTTTATATGAATGAATGTGTAGCCTCAGCATCGAAAATTACTAATGCAGAACATGAGTTGATCAACAATTCTTCAATAACTGGGTTTGGTCTCTTGAGAACTCTCTCCATGTTTATAGAAAACACATGTCCCTTTCAGAATTGAGTTGGCTTGGTCCCAATACTAATCTTCCTTTCTGGACAATCATAGGAATAGTGTCCTTGATTTTTGCATTTGTAGCAGGTGATATGTCCCAGGTCCTTCTTTTCCTTAAAATCCTGGCGCATCCCTTTCTTGATCTGTTCATTTGCTTCCTGTACTAGGGGGTAAAGGTGGCACTGTGTAGGAATGTGATCTGTTCCTTCACACAAAAAGCAGGTGACTTGGGTTATGGAGTATCCTTTATCCAAATAACTTGCATCACAATGGGGCCACTCATCATGACACTCCTTAGATATATGTCCTATCTCTCCACAAATTTTGCATGCTCGATGTCCTGCCATCATATTCTCCTTGATTTCAATACCATCATCAACCTGAGGTAACTGGTTAATGTTGCTCGTCATCAGCTGCACCAATTGAGTCTGGTTGTCTAACATTTGTTGCATTCCTGTGGGTAACTTATTATTGGGGTTTTTGGCTTGACTTTCTTTCATCACTTGAGTCATCTGAGTCTGAGCTGCTACCAGCAACTGAATTGCATAGGGAATCTTGAGGTGGCTATCTTTTTCATCAAGGTTGGTATGTGGGTGAGACATCTGGTTTGGTTTAACAGGGATGAGTAGAGATAGAAAGATACTAAGAGAAGGTACTCCTACCCAAACAAGTGGATCAAGACAATTCATCTTACAAACAAAACATCTAGCAAGCATCAAGCAATAGAAAAAAACAACCAATAGAGATAAAAAAACAACTTCTTAATTTTTGAAATTATAGTTTGGATAACAAACAAACACAACAAAGGTTTTTCAAAATAGACACGATAGTACTGCCATACCACAATTTGGTAAGTCAATACAATATCACGATAACGTTATTCTAATAAAATGGTGGTCTAGTCTATCTCTTCCTTCAGTGCTTCAACATTCTCTTCTATTTCTTTGAGTTCGTCGAGGTACTTTTGGGTGTTGTGAAGTCAAAATTTGAAGTCTTCGATCAAGGCACTTGATGGCTTCTCACATTGTCATGTTGATGTTCAATGTCTTCAGAAACATTTCTGAGTTATGGTCATCTATAAATAAGATAAGATAACTTAGAAAGCAATTAGGTGAGGAAGTTACAAGAAGGATATTAGGAAAGTTTTGGACAATAGAAAATAACATTTGTTCGTATGGTCTTTCCTATTCCTAATCCAAACCTAAGGTTTTCGAGCCTACAGGCAACACAGTGCTCTGATACCATCTGTAGTGACCTTGCCTTTTAAAATAGACAAGATACCTGTGTATAGTGCTAGTCCCTGGATCGACTCGCTAGCACACACAGTACAGGATGAAATATCATAACAGTGCATCATTTTATTACACGCATGATCCAGAATTCAAAGTAGTTTCGATTACAAAGTGCATAGCTCGAGGCTAGCTTTATTTAGAGTAAACAACGGAAATAGATATTAAGCATGGAGTCTCCATCATCTTCATGCTGCCACAGGCGAACATGTCGGTTGTAGACTCGAATCCCTATCACGCACCTTACTCATCGTCCGAACAATTTGCAACAGTAAAAGCGTTCTAGCCAAAAATTGGTCAGAACCATTGGAATGGATCTGGCAAGTGATACTTGTGGACTCATAATGGCAAATTCTAAGACCTATATGCTTATTTGGCTGGTGGATCTCAAGGCTCTTTGCATAAAGCCAATTTTATCCTAGCATTTCGCAATATTTTATTTTCTATCTAGTCGAGATAATTCCTAGTATACATTCCAGTGCCAAAGGAGGCAATTCCTGGAATATATCCAGTGTCCCATTTCTACCTGGGTTCACCCATCAAAATTTTATTTAAGAAATTGGAATGGTGAGATTCTCCATCGACATCCTTGTCCAGCTGCTCAAAATTGTCCGTAACCGGGGACACAGATATGATCATAGTTTTATTACTCTCGAGAGTTTGTGGCACTTTCCCCACTAGACTCAACTAACCCAAACTTCCTAATCACTCAATTAGTGAGAAGGAAAGGAGAGAGTCGAGACGAGATCTTTCAGAAGAGCTTTCCCGTACACCTGTCCGAACAATACCCACCTACAACCCCTACATCTGCTTGTTCGTCCGGTCGGGTCCACTCAACTTAGTCAATCAAGACAGAGCCCATATGACTAGTGGCTGCACTGGAAGCAATCTAAACGCAGAGTGACATCGAATCTCTTTGTTCCTGGGTGGCCGTTCACAAGTGCACGTACTCAGGTATAACCATGGAAATGGCCCTGAGCAGCCACTCAACTTTGACCACCAATAGAGCAAAACCAATTGCCACCCAGGTAGTTCATTAACTTAGTAGAGTTTTTATCCTTTCATACTACAATAAAACATTTTTGCATTGCAGTTTTAACATCTACCAAGTTAATGGGTACCTAGACCAACAGGAAAATGGGGTGGTATACTAAACAGGTCTGCATAGCATAATAGTAATACTCCTATCATGCATACTACTGAAATAGCTAAAGTGCAAATAGTAAAATAGTAGGACTTTTATGCTGGAGTATCACTTGCCTTTGATAGAAGTCGTTGCTCACACACTCTTTTCAACGTAACTCGTAGCTCTCCGTTCAATCTATACAACACAAACATGTGACAATAAGCAACAATACAACAACCAAAATAAACAAACATAACAACAAACATGGATAGAAATAAACATAACTAGGGTGGTCCAAGTTTCAATACATGATCCCATATGCAAAAAGAATCAATGCATTAGGTTTGGGGTTTGCCATTTGGGTCAGGGGTTGGTCTAAAATCAAATTTGAACATTTCAAATTTGAAAAGGTTGAAGGGTTGTTTCAAAGGTTGCAAGGGTTGGTCTTGATCCAAGTGATCACACAAGGGAGTTGGTCAAAAGAGTTTTAAAACATTTTGAAACGATGGTTTGCAAAACATTAACATTTAAATGGCCTTTGGCACACTTTCAATGTTTATGTTTCAAAAAGAGTACTATGGGCTTGGTCTTGGTCTCTCTGGACACAGACAACTATTTGAAGAAGTTTTCTAAAAGAAAACAAAATAAAAAGATTTATAGAAATAAAACAATAACAAAAATACCCGATTTGAGTCTCTAATTTCTATATCACCTTAATACTACCCCAAAATATTTTCTATCAGTGGAATAGTGTAACACACATTCCAAGGTTTCTGGAAATATTTTATTTGCAAAATTTGGACTTATAGATTTAAAACTATGTTAAATTTACTCAAATGACTCATTTGAAATTTGAATAAATTTGGATTTGCCAAAACTGAAAACTAACAGTGCCAAAAGATTCTACAAGTCCAGAGCTTTTCAAAAATATAAAATTTGCTAAATTTGGCTAAATAGAGAAAAGGTGGTGAACGTTTGAATATGTAGGGACTTTTCTGCAAAACTGCTTATATCCCCTTTTATTTTTATTTCGGAAATAAAATTCCAGAAAACGGGGTGGCTCGGGCTCGGCCCACGGCTCGGCTCGGCTAAGCTGCGGCTCGGACTCGGCTTAGCTCGATCTATTTCCGATCGTTGGATCGGGATCGGATGGCCAAGATGTTGTTAACCTTTACATGGCGACTGGTCTCGCCGGACTTGAAGAAGGCGGCGGTGCGGCGGCTCTGTCGTGGATGGCGGCGGAGCTCCGGTGGTCTCCTTGGCGCGGGGAGGCGATGACGAGGTGCAGCTCCGCACGTCGAAGAAGAAGGTGGCGGCGGGGTTGAGCCGCGCGTCCTGGCTTGGCCGTGCAGTACGGCTGGAAAAGCGGCGGTGTCGGCGAGCTCGGGTCGAGGACGTCCTGGTCGCTCCGGTGCTCCTCGAGCTTGGCCAAGGCGACTATGAGGCACGTCAAGTCGCGGCAGAGTCGATGGTGGTCTCGGCGACGACCTGCTCCTGCTGGGACGGCGGCGCGGTGCGGCTGGAATCGTGCGGCGCGACGACGAGCTTCTGGCGAGGACGCACACGGCGAAATGGCTGTGGGAAAAAATCATAGAAAGGCTCAGGAGGATTCACACGGATGTGGGGAACCAGTTGGGACCAAAAGGAGGCGGGGCGGCGAGCTACCTTCGTCGGAATCGAAGAAATACGACGGAGGAGGAGATGAGCTCCGGGGAGAAAATACGGAAGCCTGGGGCGCAATTCCAAGGGGTAGGGGAGGGGAAATGGAGAGGAGGCCGAGGGCTTCGCATAGGGAGAAACGACACTTGATTTGGGGCTGTAAAACTCCCGCAATCAAGTCGGGAAGAAACGGAAACGGTGAGTTGTTTCGTGCGCGTTTCACGTCCCGCAGGTTGAAGATGAGGATGATGTCAGCATGATGTCATCAATTTTTCTTTTTCAATTTTCTGTTTTTCTTTTATAATTTTTTATTTAAATCTCCAAATCAAGTCAAATAAATTTGAAAAAAATTGTAAAATTCCAAATATGTAAATTAGACATTTAGGAACTATTTTTTGTCAAAACAAAATTACCAAAATACCCTTTTGATCAAATATGCCTTATATGGCTAATTGGGAATTTTCTAAATTAGGGTTTATAAATATCCCATAATATTTAAATAAAAACCAGAGAATAATATGAGAAATATCATTCAAAATGATAAATAATTTCATATTAAAATAATTTAAGATAAAACATTTTTATAAAGCAAAGCTTGGAAAATATTTAAATTATTTCCACAAGGAAATAGGGTTTATAATATCCCCATATTATTTATTTGAAAACCAAGTACCCAAAGTGTAAAGTACTATTTGAAAACTCCTTTAAATATTTTATTTCCAAAACTTTAAAGTTGAGATTGGAAGGTAAAGGAATATTTAATTTAAAATATAACTTTGAAGATGTCAAACAATCTTTTATAAAAGCTTTTCTTGATTTTTGGAGATTTTATTTAATTATTAATAAAAGTTTTAATTTTTTGTGATTTTTAATACATTCCAAAATTTGGGATGTTACAACAGCTGATCAAACGGATTCTGCGATATGTCAAAGGGACTACACATCTTGGTCTTCAACTACACGTTGGATCCTCATCCGAACTTGTGGCCTATTCTGATGCTGATTGGGTTGGATGCCCTGACACACGCAAGTCCACCTCCGACTTCTGCATCTTTTTTGGCGCCAACCTGGTCTCTTGGTCCTCCAAACGATAGTCGACAGTTTCACGCTCCAGTGTAGAAGCAGAGTATCGTGCGGTTGCCAATTGTGTTGCTGAATCAGTTTGGCTCCGATAGCTTCTTCTTGAACTCTATCAACCGGCCAGCAAAGCTACTGTCGTGTACTGTGATAACATCGGCGCCACCTACCTCTCGACCATTCCTGTGCAGCATCAGCGCACGAAACACGTCGAGATTGATCTTCACTTCGTCCGTGATCGGGTGGCTCTAGGGGAAGCTCGTGTGCTACATGTTCCTACCAGCTCACAGTACACCGACATATTCACCAAAGGGTTACCTACTACTGTATTCCAGGACTTCTGAACCAGTCTCAACATTGTACCTAGCCCCGTTTCGACTGCGGGGGGGTGTTGAGTATCCTCTTTTGTATACGGTTCGGTTAGGGTTAAGGGTTTAGTCTACACCTCCTCCCTCCTATATATACTTGTACCTTTGGTGATTATCAATATATATATATAAAACCTATTCTATTTGTCTTCTGTATACACGGTAGAAAAGATAGAGATTAAGAGACAAACCAAAATATTCGAGATCTGTATAACAACACGTATATCATAGAGAGCGACAACAAGTTCCAATATAACAACATGTATATCATAAGTTTACAAGTTCCAATCAAGTCTCACGCCACTTCATAAATTCCAATCAAAGTGTCTCGTGGCACATACAAAATATGGAGTACATAGATTATGCAATCATTAAATGGCTCACATCATCTCATACGAATCCGAGGACAAAATTCCTCATTGCTCTCCCTCTTGCATTTCTTCCTCCCGCTCTTGAGCATCACGACCTGACGTGAAGTAGCCATACAACCTGGATATTACGGAGATGGGCGTGATTCTGCCTTCCTTGGCGCCAACCTCTCCTAGTTCATGTCCCAAAAACAGCAGGAAGCTTGGGTGCTCCTGTTCACGGTGGTACAGGTTGTATGTCATTGTGGTCGTGCATGTCTTGTAGCATGGTGACGTGGTGGTGTAGCTGTTGTAGGTGTACATGTAGGTGCTAGTGGAGGAGGTGGAGGTACAGGTGTTGCAAGAGTGACATCAGGCCGAGTTCGATTGCTCCGAAACAATAGGAGTGTTAGGATCTTCAACATAAGAGCAACTCTACATGTCCCCCCGAGAGCCCCCAGCACCCACTTTTTGACGCCAGCGGACCATTTTTCTTCTAGCCGCGCCCCTAGCCCCCCTAAGGCCTCGTTTTTCGCCGGATTTGGGCCAAATTTTATCCGGCGTCCCAGGCCGAACCCAGCGCGCCGGGTTCGGCCTGGGGGCACCGTCGAAAGGGGGAAACGCGTGGGCCAGCCCTGTCGGCGAGAGAACGCACCTTTCCACCAAAAGATTCTCCCTATTCCTCACCTCCTTCTCCCCGTCGCCGGCACCAACTCCTCCTTTCCGCCGCGAAAGCGCCGCCAGAATAGGCCACGAAAACCACCGCGACGACACGCCCTGCTGTATCCCCCCCACCCCATCTGCCACCACCCGAGTTTTGGAGGTGAATCGCAAGAATCGTCATCACGGTCAAGCTTCGCGCCTACCCTGCCCACGAGGTGTTCGATGTTTTGCCTCGATGGACTCCGACGATGAGGAGATGCTCGCCGCTCTGCTGGAAGAGGAAGCCGACGGCACCACCGCCGACGATGAAGAGCACTTGCAGATGCTCGCCTGTCTGGCCGGCCTGTACGCTGCCGATGCACAACCGAAGCGCTTTGGCTCGGCACCAAATCGTCAAAAGAGCAAGCCACGGCAGCGTGCCGAAGGATATTGCATGCTGTACGCCGACTACTTCGCCGACGATCCATTGCACGGCGAGAAGACATTTCGACGCCGTTTCAGGATGAACCGGAAGCTCTTCCTCAGGATTGTGCATGGTGTTCGGGAGTTCGACAGGTACTTCGTTTGCAAGAAGGATTGCACCGGCACGGTTGGATTTTCCTCGCTGCAGAAGTGCACGGTCGCTTTGAGACTGCTTGCATATGGAGCTCCAGCTGATTCGTAGGGTGACTATCTATGCATGGCCGAGTCCACTATCCTTAAGTGTTTCTACAGGTTCTGTAGAGCCGTAGTGGGCGCGTTTGGACCTGAATATTTGCGATCACCCACTGCGGAAGACACTGCTCGGATCCTAGCCGAGAATGAAGCAAGAGGATTTCCTGGAATGCTAGGAAGCATCGACTGCATGCATTGGAAATGGAAAAACTGTCCATTTTCTTGGCAGGGGATGTACGAAGGGCACAAAGGCGGTTGCAGTGTCGTACTTGAGGCAGTGGCTTCATATGATACCTGGATTTGGCATTCCTTTTTTGGAATGCCAGGATCTAACAACGACATCAACGTCCTACAGTGCTCGCATGTCTTCTCCAATCTTGTTTAAGGTAATACTCCCCCGGTGAACTTCGAGATCAACGGGCACCATTACAACAAGGGGTACTACCTGGCAGATGGAATCTATCCAAAATGGTCCGCATTTGTGAAGACTGTCTCAAACCCTGTGCCGAAGACGGCTCAAGCTTGGTTTGCCAAGTGCCAGGAGGCTTACAGGAAGTGTAGGGTTCGTTTCATATAAAACAAAAAAATTCCTACGAAACAGGCGGAAGAAACCCAACGGATCTAGATCTATTAGACGAAGGTAGCGAAGATGAGATCCAATCTCTTACCCTCGAAGAACGAACAAAGCTTTTTGTCGATGCAGGGGTTGGTCTGTCGATCCCCGCAACTAGACTCATCTAGTCGCGAGGAGATGTATTATCCGATCCGAGATCCAATCCGATGGAGCACCGCATGAGCAACACCTCCGCGGTATCCACACGTACAGCTCGATGAAGACTTCCTCTCCTTGATCCCGCAAGCGAGGAGGAAGTGGGTCGTGAGATTCCAGCAGCACGACGGTGTGGTGGTGGATATGGTGGAGAAATTCCTGCAGGGCTTCACCAAGCGGCTGCGGGAGAGAGGAGGGAGGTGGGAGAGGGAGGCCGGCGGCTAGGGTAGCATGGGTTCACGCCCCAAACCTGCTCTCCCTCATATATAGGCGTGGGGGGGGGGGCTTCCTTGGCCCCTCCTCCAAGCCCTAGGGCCGGCGGCTTGAGGGAACTTGGTCCCCAAGTCAGCCCCCTAGGGTTTTGGGTGCCTCCCACTTGTGTGGCCGCATGGGCCTTGGGGACCAGGTGAGGCCAACCCATGTGGGCTGCTGCACCTCCCCTTGGTCCATGTGGGCCCTTCTAGGTTCATGGACCCCAAGGTGGGGCCCTCCAGAACCTTCCGGAACCTTCTAGAATCTTCTAGTACCCTGCCGGAATTTTCCCGAACCCTGGAAACAACTTTCCTTATATGAAGCTTTATCTCCGAACTCTTCCGGAGCTCCTCGTGATGTCCAGGATCTCATCCGAGACTCCGAATCAATATTCATTCACACCATCAAATATCTCAAGCCCTAGCTACATCGAAGCGTTAAGTGTGTGACCCTACGGGTTTGAGAATATGCAGACATGATCTGATCAATAATCAATAGCGGGACCGGGATGCCCATATTGACTCCTACATATTCAACGAAGTTCCTTATCGATTGAACCACGATTCCCTTTGTCTCATGATATTTAATTTGCCCAAGATTTGACCGTCGATATCTCCATATCTAGTTCCATCTCGTTACCTGGCAAATTCTCTTTACTCGTCCATAATATATGATCTCCGTGATTGCTCCTAATCACATGTTTGTAAACTTTCCAGATGCTATATTACCGAGTGGGCCCAGAGATATTCTACTCCATCACATGGAGGGACAAATCCCACTCGTGATACATATCACCCAACAACCTACCATCGGAGATACCTGAAAGCCACCTTTATAATCACCTAGTTACGAAGCGACGTTTGATGTCCACAAAGTATTCCTCTGGTAAGCGGGAGTGATATAATCTCATGGTCTAAGGAAACTATACTTGGCATATACTAAAAGCGTTGGCAATGAAACTGTGTGACATGATCAATTGCAACTCTTTATTATTGAGTCTTGTCCATCACATCATTCTCCCAATGATTGACTCCGTTATCAAGTGACTGTAACAAGTCCATGGTCAGGAAACCTTAACGAACTAGTCCAGTAGAGGCTTACTAGGGACACCTGTTTGTTTATATTCCACACATGTATTATGTTTCCGGTTAATACAATTATAGTATGGATAATAAACTATTATTATAAACATGAATATGCTAATAACCATTTTATTATTGTCTCTAGGGCATATTCCCAACAGTCTCCCACTTGCACTAGAGTCAATAATCTAGTTTACATTTTCTCGATCCAACACCCATGGAGTCTCAGTGTTGATCATGTTTGCTCGTGGAAGAGGTTCTGTCCGTGCTCTGTACCATATAGTTCTTTATGTTCTTTGCAAAACGTCAATGTCACCTACTTTGACATTACTTTATCATCATATGATAAACCTCATATCATCACATGATAAACCTCATCATCATATGACGAATATAATATATATTTGGTTACAGAGTGAGACTTTCGTTTCCCTTTTATGCCTACATGACGTATGATCAGTCAAAAGAACTTTCACATAGCATGTGCACCCGGAACTCACTCAATCTTGAAACAAAAATTTTCAAACCAAAATATTATATCTTTTAATCCTTGAATTAATCATATACTCCTATATGTTGTAGACTCAACAAATCAATAGTGCTATCTAAGTCACTTCGATATTTTCGATCATGCTTTCGCTACGCTTCTGCCTTCATGAGATCTCCATCTAGTTTGGTGTCATGACTTCAACCAAGTCTACCAATCTCTAGTTTCAATCATCTCATCTCCATGTTGAAATGACTCCTCATTCCTAACACATTCTTCTAACCAAGAACTCGGGTCACATTTCGTCAAATACAAAAATATGGTTCTTATATGTTTAGACCTATGAACAATTCATAGTGAATACTAACATATCCCCCAACCATTATTTTTGTATTGAAAATAAACTTTATGTTTCACCTATCTTTAATAAGTAATGAACACTTCTTCACTTGTTCCATTTTGAACTCCTTCAAAATCTTATTTAGGTTAAACATCCAGACTCATTTATCGACAAAATGCGTATCTATCTCCATAGATATTTGACATTCAAATTAACTTCACAAGTTATGCGTTTGGTTCCTGAAATATTTACAACATTTATGAAATCTCCATTTCATGTAAACAAGATGTTGTAAACTCCCACTCAAATATACTCCATACACATATTAAATTGTGAAACCACTTTGGCTCGCACTCAGAAATATGTTATCTCTATATTTGACCATGATTAACTAGCTCCCACTCAAACATATCTCACCACATATTTTGATCATGGAAAATAGTTTCTGCTCTAACTTAACATATGTCACCACATATTTTAATTAGATCCAACTCAGTTTCTTATGCACTTTCTCAATATTTTGGACACCTCCAAAATTCTTAATTAGCTTTTAAAATTCGAGAACTCATATACGAAACGCTAGTACTTTGCTAGCTTTAAGTTTTATTTATTCTCTACAAAACCCCTTTTGAGGAATAAATATGTGAAACATCACTTTCACAAAATCAAGTAACAATTACTTTGTGATTTAAACTTAACATAGGATGACTCTTAGTCATTTTCATATTTAAGGCTTCTATTTCTTCTTTGTAGTTTCGTAGGTATGTGAAAGAATATTTCATAAACCCTATTTGTTTTGTGTGTTAGTTAACAACACTAATGATTATCTAATATGATGCTAAGTGGTGCAGGTTAATTGACTTTTTTCTACCTCTTTTATCACTCACCAAAAAGCGAAGAAATGGCAAAGTGTTCCTGCTGCAGGAAAATTCCTGGCCGGAGTTTCCGGCCTGTCAGGCCGGAGTCTCCGCCCCCCTGGTTTTTCCTGCCCTCTGGCCAGCGTGTGGTGCGGTACTGGATACCCCTCCGGAGTACCACCGGAGGGTGCCCGGAGTCTCCGGGAGGCCGGAGTATCCGGCCCCTAGTGACCGGAGTCTCCGGCCAGTCCTGCGTCCTCGACAAATCTCCGCCCGGGTGCGGAGTCTCCGTCCTGCACCGGAGACTCCGGTCCCTCTGACCGGAGTCTCCGGCCCTCCCCGATGCAAACAAGGTGTGGGGAGCCTCTGGTGCCAGTCCGGAGGTACCCCGGAAGGAGACCAGAGTCTCCGGCCTGCACCGGAGTCTCCGGCCCACTTAGGCCGGAGTCTCCGGCATAAGTGACCCCCAACGGCTATAATTCTCAGAGGGGTATAAATACCCCTCCACCTACCTCAGGACAGCTAGCTCGTCCAGCATTTATGAACCCTAATATTTGAGAGCTCAAAATCACAAGATCCCCCAACTCCTCCGTCCGAATGCGTTGATCTTCGGAGGATTGAAGGAGAAGACCCGGATCTACATCTTCACCAAGCCGTTCTTCATTTCCCCCTCGTTCACTTGAGGATTCTTGTTTCTAGGGTTAGCTTTGTGTTACCCTCGATTCTTGTGCTCATTTGTTATTGTATTTGTGACAGTGTTGTTGATTTGGGAGCCCCCAATTCAGTTGTGGGTGTGTGCCCCAAGAACCGTGTAAGGGCTCCGGATTCCGCCTTGAAGGACTCCGAATAGTGGAAGGTGAACCAAGCCTTTGTGGCAAAGTTCATCGGAGAATAGGGTGAGGCCTTTGTGGCGTTGAGTAGGCCTTTGTGGCGAGCTCACACCCCTCCAACGAGATGTACTCCCTTAACAAGGAGGAACTCGGGAATACATCCTTGTCTCCGCGTGCTTCCCTTCGGTTACCTCTTTCCATCTATCTTGTTCTTACGTTGTGCTACGTGTTTAATCGTAATTGCCATCTTGTCATATAGGTAAATTCATCGTAGATGCATGTCTAGATAATTTACCGTTTTGCTAAAGCCTAAAATTGCAAAAGATTTAAAATTTGGTGTAGCACCTATTCACCCCCCCTCTAGGTGCCCATACGATCCATTCAGTATGTCTTGTTTCTGAAACATGACAAGTAAATCATGAATATTATTTTGTAACCTGACAAAATTTTATATTCTTGAATCCTACCTCCTTTAGAAAACCTAAACCGAAATTCAATGATCACCATCATTAATTCCTTCATGTATCAAGTTTTAACCAACAGAGCACTTTGCATATGTGCCACTCGATACATAAACATGCAAGGTTTTTAGCTTCTCAATTTATTCCAACAATTCTTTTATCCATGAGACCTTTCATGATAAAACCACTAAAATACTTAGCACAACCAAAAATATTGGTTTGCCCCTTTTAGTCTCATATTGTGGAATCACATTCATAGTCACACTTATGAATATACTACAACATTATTCGCAATAGTCTCTAATTATCTCATAATTAATGAAACCACCTTTTTCCTCATAACTCATATGAAAAATATATGCGACTCATACATAGACCCTTATTTCTAAACAGAGTGTTTATCAAATAAATCTAAATGTTATTTTATTAAACCCCGAAATAAAAACCCTTCTTTGAGACCACACAATATCGAATAGTGCGTGATTATGATATCTTAGGACATATCAAACGCCTTTGAAATATTATAAACATTGTAATTTGTGATAACACTTCTCACAAGTCCACATACTAACATATAACTCAAATATTTTGTCTCTTTTGATCAAATCATAAAGACTCAATTTTCTTGTTAACTTAATATCCTAAACTCCAGAATTTTATTTGATCTCATCAAATATCATAACTCGAACAAATACATATATTTACTCATATCATTTATGATGGAGCGCACAAAATAATGACATTTAACATTTGCTGAAAATATAACCAACACTTGTGTTTATTTTCGACAAATCATGGCACTCTTCCAAAGGGTGGCATTTTAGTCATACTCCTTTCAATAAGGCGTATTGATAAAACATCAAAATGTTTATTCAATATTTAGCACGACTAAAACAATTGTCATTATTAAGTTTTGGATATCTTTAGTATGTCACATATTTTATAAATGTTTAACTAATCATCGTCTAGATTAAAATAAGGACAATTATCTCATAATCGAAACGTGATCACCAAAAAGAATTACTCATGAAAATTGAACAACCACTTGTCTTTAACATGAATAACCGTCTCACAAACCGAGACACACTAATTTAAAGATCACACTTAATTCGATTACAAAAACTCATTCAAATCCTCTAATAAAAAATGATAAATGTAGAAGTAGAATGTCGCCAGCATCCACTAGTACAAAAACAGTTACCTGTGGCGCACCGAAATTTGCTACCCGTGGCGCATGGCCCTGCGCCACGAATACCCACGCCACGGGTAACAGATTATCCATGGCGCAGCCCAAACATGCGCCACCATCAATAATGAATACCCATGGCGCAGCCCCAAAATGTGCCACGGCTAGGTAGGTCGGAATCCAAAAAAAATCCCCCCCGACCCGGGGGCTTCGTCTACATCGACACCCGGCGTTCCTGCAGCGGCGCACGCCGGGGCCCTTTTTGGATCGGACGAGGACGCGCTGCGTGGGGGCGGAGGCTTCGTTCCAGGAGATGCGCTGGGGGGCTTCGAATTTGACGACAGGGGGCTTCGGATTGGTGGCCAGCCACGCCAGCGCGCTCCATCTTCGTCGACCTCCTGCATCCGACCTGAGCGCGCGCAGGGAGGGGGTTCGAGGAGGACGCGCGCGTGGGGGCTCCATCTCCATGGAGCAGGAGACGCGCTCGAGCATGAGGTGGCACCGCGCTGGGGACGCGCCGTGCGCGCGGGCTTCGACGACGACGGCCGCCGCGGGTGGAGCTGCCCAGGCGCAGATGTCCTTCCGGCCCGCGGGGGGCTTCGGCCCCGCCTCGCCTGGCCCGTCGACCCACCTCGCCCGTCCGTCTCATCGCGGAGAGAGAGAGCAGCGACTCGGGGTCGGGGAGGAGGAAGCTGAGCGACACGAGGTCCCATGGAGCGTCGGCCAACGGCGGACTGCTGGAGCTGAGCGTGGGGGGCTTCGGTGCGTGCCTGCGCGACCAGAGCGTCGGCGACGGCGGCCTGCCCTGCACCTGACCGAGCACGCGGGGGGGGGGGGGGCGTCCGCGACAGCGGCCTACCAGGCAGCTGACCGAGCATGGGGGGGGGGGGGGGGGGGAATCGTCCGCCGGGAAGGAGAACAACTCCACAGGGGGCTTCGTCCTACGGATAAGGCACGGACGAGCCGCATGTGTGGCTGTTGTTAGGATAAGACCACCAGATCTGGATCCCATGTGTGGCATCTCGACCAGAGGTACCCGTGGCGTAGGAAGGTGGGGTGCGCCAGATAAGTGAAGCCCCCACGAGTACGTAGCTGGGAGCACGGCTAGCCGTGGCGCAGCAACTTAGGATGCGCCATGGCTATGTCGTTATCCATGGCGCATATTTTTTAGGTGCGCCACGGGTAAGAAGGGTGTCATCCAGCCAACCCAGACTGCCCTTAGCCGTGGCGTACGCCTATTTTGATGCGCCACGGGTAATGAGTCACCCGTGGCACACTGTTTTTTGTGCGCCATGGCTATATACCCGTGGCGCATTAAAATGGTGGTGCGCCACGGCTATGAAATCCACGTATAAGCCTTTTCCTACTAGTGATCAACTCCTTGATTGCCATCATCCCGCGATATCCACTCAGTCCATCCATTGCACTTCTCAAACGACAGGTCCTGTTTTCATAAAACAGCACAAGTATCAAATACTTAGCCACAAGTGTAAACATGACATTTAAACATTTATAACTCGTATATAAAAATATACCTTCTGCATTGACAACTTCTTCTGCTATGGGTTCCACTTTGACATGACGCAACCGAGACACAAACTCACAGAAAGTGATAGAATCCCTTCCCATGACATAGTCCCTGACATAATTCTTGAAGCTGGGGGGAAGCGAGCGCAGCACCCCATCTATCGCGAATTCATCCGTCATCAAGTAGTCCCAAACAAGCACTAGATGGTGATGAATCTCATGCATCTTCCTCAGGTGTTGTTCCAAGCAAGTGTTCTCTTTCATCTTGAGTGAAAGAAACTCATTCAGATTCTCAAACCTCGCAATTCTGACTTGTGCTATGAACCTATTTTTCAGCTCATCAACAATCTCATTGTCACGCAAGTCTTCGAATTGACTACTCAGGTCAGAATTCATGTAGGTGCACATCAACCACTCAACTTGTAAGTAAGTGGTTTCTTAGCGAAGCCATTCTATGTGCTCTTCCTCAGTTGCAGAAGCATTGGGTTTATCTCCTATTGGTTCTTCTAGCACGTCAAGCAAGTCATTGGCGTGTAGGACTTCACACAAAAGCAGGTACCACTCGATAAAGTTTGACCCATCTAGACGCAGCTCCTCGGCCATGAAAAGACGACCATAGTCGGCCATGATCTACAAGGATTTTTGCAAAGACATCTTTAGGACTTTTGTTTATGATAATTTTTAGTTCATCTTAATCAAAATTACTACATGAACTCCCACTAAACTTAACATCTCTCTGGTTGTTTAGTGACACACGATCCAAATTCATTACACCACAACCGACGTGAGATGATGTAGCTTCAGTGGTGAACATCACCATGTTGATCATATCGTCCATATGACTCGTGTTTAACCTTTCGGTTCTTGTGTTCCGAGGCCATGTCTATACATGTTAGGCTCGTCAAGGAAACCGTAGTATTTCCGCATGTGTAAATCTGGCTTACACCCGTTGTATGTGGACGTAGAATCTATCACACCCGATCATCACGTGGTGCTTCAAAACGGCGAACTTTTGCAACAGCGCATACTAGGGGAGAACACTTTATTATCTTGATATTAACATGACAGATCACCTTATCATGCTACCGTCGCGATCAAATCTAAGCAAGCAATAAGGTGCATAAAAGGATTAACATCACATGCAATTCATAATTGTGATATGATATGGCCTTTTCTTCTTGTGCCTTTGATCTCCATCTCCAAAGCACCGGCATGATCTCCATTGTCTCCGGCATTGTGGCGCCTCCTCCATGGTTTCCATCACCAACTATTGCAACTACAACTATTGCTACACTTAGCGATAAAGTAAAGCAATTAAATGGTGATTCAATGACACGCAGGTCACATAAAATAATAGACAACCATATGGCTCCTGCCGGTTGCCGTACTCATCGACATGCAAGTCGTGAAAGATTACAAACATGATCATTGAATACATTATCACAAATCACACATTGGCCATACCACATCACAAACCCTGCAAAAACAAGTTAGCCGTCCTCTACTTTGTTTATGCAATTTTTACGTGGCTTGGGTCAACGAGATATAACCGTTCTATCTACGCAAAAACCACAATGGTGATATAGAAGTTGCTTATTTACTCATCCTTTTTAAAGGCCTTCCATTGCAAATCTCATCTCACCATAGCTAGAGAAACAGACACCCGCCAGCCACTTATGCAATACAAGTTGAATGTCAATCGTGGAACCGGTCTCTCGTGCGTGGACGAGTAAAGTTGGTCCGGGCCGCTTCAATCCAACCATCCAACAAGATACGAAATACACGCGAGAAGGTAGCAACAAAAACATCAATGCCCACAACTCCTTGTGTTCTAATCGCACCAACATCTACGAATAGATCTAGGCTCTGATACCACTGTAGGGTTCGTTGCATAGAAAACAAAACTTTTTCCTACGAAACAGGCAGAAGAAACACAACGGATCTAGATCTATTAGACGAAGGTAGCAAAGATGAGATCCAATCTCTTACCCTCGAAGAACAAACAAAGCCTTTTGTCGATGCAGGGGTTGGTCTGTCGATCCCCGCAACTAGACTCATCTAGTCGCGAGTAGATGTATTATCAGATCCGAGATCCAATCCGATGGAGCACCGCATGAGCAGCACCTCCATGGTATCCACACATACAGCTCGATGAAGACTTCCTCTCCTTGATGCCGCAAGCGAGGAGGAAGTGGCTCGCGAGATTCCAGCAGCACGACGGTGTGGTGGTGGATATGGTGGAGAAATTCCTGCAAGGCTTCGCCAAGCGGCTGCGGGAGAGAGGAGGGAGGTGGGAGAGGGAGGCCGGCGGCTAGGGTAGCATGGGGTCACGCCCCAGCCCTGCCCTCCCTCATATATAGGCGTGGGGGGGGGGGGGCTGCCTTGGCCCCTCCTCCAAGCCCTAGGGCCGGCGGCTTGAGGGAACTTGTTCCCCAAGTCAGCCCCCTAGGGTTTTGGGTGCCTCCCACTTGTGTGGCCGCATGGGTCTTGGGGACCAGGTGCGGCCAGCCCATGTGGGCTGCTGCACCTCCCCTCGGTCCATGTGGGCCCTTCCAGGTTCGTGGCCCCCAAGGTGGGGCCCTCCGGAACCTTCTAGAATCTTCTGGTACCCCGCCGGAATTTTCCCGAACCCTGAAAACCACTTTCCTTATATGAAACTTTATCTCCGGACTCTTTCGGAGCTCCCCGTGATGTCTAGGATCTCATCCGAGACTCCGAATCAATATTCATTCACACCATCAAATATCTCTAGCCCTAGCTACATCGAAGCGTTAAGTGTGTGACCCTACGGGTTTGAGAATATGCAGACATGATCCGATCAATAATCAATAGCGGGACCGGGATGCCCATATTGACTCCTACATATTCAACGAATTTCCTTATCGATTGAACCACGATGCCGGAGATTCTTAATCTCGTATACGATTCCCTTTGTCTCATGATATTTAATTTGCCCGAGATTTGACCGTCGATATCTCCATATCTAGTTCCATCTCGTTACCTGGCAAATTCTCTTTACTCGTCCATAATATAGGATCTCCGTGATTACTCCTAATCACATGTTTGCAAACTTTTCAGATGCTATATTACCGAGTGGGCCCAGAGATAATCTACTCCGTCACATGGAGGGACAAATCCCACTCTTGATACATATCACCCAACAACCTACCATCGGAGATACCTGAAAGCCACCTTTATAATCACCCAGTTACGAAGCGACGTTTGATGTCCACAAAGTATTCCTCTGGTAAGCGGGAGTGATATAATCTCATGGTCTAAGGAAACTATACTTGGCATATACTAAAAGCGTTGGCAATGAAACTATGTGACACGATCAATTACAACTCTTTATTATTGGGTCTTGTCCATCACATCATTCTCCCAATGATTGACTTCGTTATCAAGTGACTGTAACAAGTCCATGGTCAGGAAACCTTAACCATCTCTTGACTAACGAACTAGTCCAGTAGAGGCTTACTAGGGACACCTGTTTGTTTATATTCCACACATGTATTATGTTTCCGGTTAATACAATTATAGCATGGATAATAAACTATTATCATAAACATGAATATGCTAATAAACCATTTTATTATTGCCTCTAGGACATATTCCCAACAGGAAGGATGTCGAGCGGGCATTTGGTGGGATCCAAGCTCGATTTGCTGTTGTCCGGTATCTTGTTATGTCCTGGTCGAAAGATCAGATGTGGGAGGTAATGACTTGTTGTGTGATCTTGCACAACATGATCATTGAGAGCGAGCAGAAGGATCCAGTGGATGAAAATGAGAAGAAGGTGCCATACTTCAGACATGGTCCTCTCGTGGGCGAAGATCCGGATGAGAGCCGGCGTCTGCCTGTGCCGAAATCATGGACTTCCTACCTTGCAAAGCGTCAGGAGATCCAAGACCCAGTAGTTGATGAGCAATTACAGCAAGATTTGGTGGAGCACCTGTGGAGGCGCAAAGGCGAGGTCTAGATTTATGTAATTTGATTTGAAAAACTTGTTTTAAAATTTTTTCCGTCGAATTATTTGATACAAATGATACATTTGCTATTAAAATCGGGTTCTATGATTATTTTACGAGCAAAACTAGGCAAAAAAACGCCGGTTGGGGGCGACGCGACTGGGAATCGGTGCGCCCCCAGGGCGAATTTTTTCGCCGGTGCCCCCCCAGCAGGCCCAAAAAAACGCCGGTAATCTGGCTCGGGGGGGGGGGGGGGGGGGGCGAATGGCTGGAGTTGCTCTAATACATCATAAAAGAAAAAAGCGGGACAATGTTTGTTTGATAATTATCCTATGCCCTGCCTTCCTAATTGTGAGGTGAGGCTTTAGAGTTTGGGTACAAGTGCTATATGTGTGTGCTTTTAGCTTAAATTTGAGCAAGTAACAGTAGCAAATTTTCCACTTCCATCTTGACTTTGACCGATTCTATGGTATTCAAGTGTAAATTTGACGGAATGCTTTATCCAAGTTATGTCCATCTGTTGAGAATATAAATGGTCATAAGCTTTAAGGTATTTCAATGAACAGATTGGTGTACAAATCTAATCCAAAATATTTGGGTAAACATATAGAATATAAAAATATAAATGACACGTTATTTTAGCAAACAGATGGAGTGTGAAAACTAAGAGGCAGCCTATGTTAGCAAACAAGTTGAGTACAAACCAATGAATGGTTACGTATTTGAGAGAACAGATCGATCGAGCGTAATATTAAAAATGCCAACCAATTCAAACAATTGAATAGATCAAGTGAAAAACAATGTCAATCAATCGATTTGAGCAAACTAACAAAACTATAAGCGTTGGTCAATCGACTAGGTAGAATAGCTTGAAGTGGTAATTAGTCCTACTTTCCTGAATCTAGTAACATGGACACCTACTATGGGGATCAATGACCAGTGCGTCTCGAGAAGAACGGCGCCGACGGATCACAATAGCAGGCCAGCTCGCACGGCTGATAGATGGCGGGCCGGGGGAAACTTGTGGTGCACACGACCTGGTTGACCACCTGTGGTGCGTCTCCAGAAAAACAATACCGACAGAGGAATGGGCTGGTTGATGGATAGAAGACGCGGGTTTGAAGTGTTTTTGGTGCGTGCATGGGAAGCATTTAGCGTGCGCGGGAGGAACCGTTTTGGCTAAGTTTGGTTCTCTAGATTTTTTACATCAGCATGTATATCTACCACGATTGGTAAATAATTTCCAATTAATCAGCCCACCCCTGATTGCAGGGTGGTTGTAGGTTTGATATCATCTTCGTACACAATATATATGACTAGATCAGTGGTTATATTTAGAAGACGATATAGAATATTTTTCAAGGGTACTAAAATCTTGTAAGACACGTACAAATAGGCAACATTGTGTAGCTATGCCACATATATATATGTATGAGGAAGCAATTAGTTGTTTTTTGTAATCAAATGGCCTAGCACAATTACACACACGACACAGCTAAATCAATTCTTGGTTGGTCTCGTATTTGAGGTTAGATTCAGTCGATCATCTTCATTTTTTGAAGAGGTAACATAGCACACGTTTTTGTATAGAGAGCTTGACAGTAGGACCCACCGGCTCGACCATAACACGTTCGCATCGCGCAACCTGAAAATAACGTGAGCAAGCGTAAAAAAATGTCCGCTAGAATCGATGACCACTCACGAGCATATCTTCAGATGGGTACCGGCCAATCTCTTCAGTTCTAGCGGGAATAATTATATGTTATTTTACTCTGGATCACCTGTAAACCAGACTAGCCAAGATGTTCGATTAAAGCAATGATCATTTCATGTGTTTCACACCATCCGTGGATCAATTGCATGTATCAACTTGACTATTAAATGCTTACACTCACTAATACAGAGATTGCCAATAATCTCGTTTATATATATAAGAGAAACATTAACACTAGTCATCATGCTTATTTCAGACCAACTCTAACAGGTACACCACAATAAAACCACGAGTGCATGCATGATTGAGTGTCAAAACTAAAAAAAAGTGTCAGATCATCAAGCGCCCGACTCTTAGCAAAATGATAGGTATTTGTGTTATCAGACTTTTTACTCGCTAATTAGCTGTATTTAACGTAATCATATGGCCGAGCATAGTGACATGACATAGCTGAATCAACTTTTGGTTTGTCTTATGTTCGAGATTCAATTCAACCATCTTTGTTTTTTGAAGAGGTAACCTACCATACGTTTCTGTATAGAGAGGCTAATAGCAAGGACCCACCAGCTCAACCATGACACGTTTACATCACACGACATTCAAGTAACATGAGCAAGCAAAAAAAAAGTCAGTTAGAATCGATTATGAGCATCACACAATCCTTTAGAGACTCTAACATGGTGGACCGTCTGGCTTGATCTGCATCGTGCAACCTTCAAGTAACGAGAGCAACCGAAAAAAGTCAGCTAGAATCGATCATGAGCATCACACAATTTTTCAGAGACACTGATATGGTGGACCGATAGCTAGACCTGCATCGCGCAACCTTCAAGTAATGTGAGGAACCGAGAAAAAAAAAGTCAGTTAGAATCGATCACGAGCATCACACAATCTTTCTGAGACACTGACATGGTGGACCGACCAACTAGACCTGCATTGCGCAACCTTCAAGTAACAATGTAACCGAAGAAAAAAAGAGCAGCTACAAGCTGTCACGAGTATTACAGAATCTTTCGAGACACTGATATGGTGGACCGACCGGCTTGACCTGCATCATGCAATCTTCAAGTAACGGAGCAATCGAATGAAAAGCCGGCTAGAAGCGGTCACGGGGATCACACAATACTTTGAGATATTTACATGGTGGGTCGACTAGCTTCAAGTGACCGTGGGTGTGTCGATCAGAGTCAAATCGCATGCGAAATCAGAAACATGAGGTGCTATCACGAATAACTTGTGTTGATTGTGGTAGGTGGCACCAACCATAGCATCCTGCTGCTCATAGACCACAAATTGGACCATTCGTCGCGGGTGGACATCTACCGTAAAAATAAAAAAATCATCCAAAACATGTGGTAGATGGTGACAGGCGACATGGCAAAACATGGTAAAATCCACCTTTTCTTCTAGTGGCTAGTGCATTTGTGATGTTGATTTCATTTATTAAACTCACCCGGAAATTACGTAATATTCCAACACTATCAGCTGCTAACTAATCCTGAATTTTTCAAAGATTTTCGTGGTGTGCTAGGGCACACCAAGCACACCCGCTGCCTCCGCCCATGAAGAGTTCTTTTGTTTAGGATGCCAAGGGTAGTAAATGTTTGTTAACACCAGTGATGCATTTGAGAGATTATATAGATAAAATGAATAGACATGGAAAGCTCATTGTAAAAAGCATCCCTCCCTAGAAAATAATCATTCCATGCAACAAGGAGGCTACCGAAGAAATTTGCCTAGCCGACCATTAACAATGTTGCTTTTAGTTTCCTGGAGGAAAAAATGGAACAATTTCTCTCATCGATTTTACTGACTAGGCCAGTCCGTTTGTTTATAGGAATTGATGTCCCTAATGTTCCAACTGAGGATCTTCCATTATGTCTTGTGATCCATAAATTAGTAGGGAAAGACTTATAAGTTATAACTCCATTCTTGCCAATGATACAGTCCTGGTAGGGCAACATCCCCATATAACGAGAAAACTACTGCTTAAGTATAGCCATCTAGGATCTAGGTTCTGATGTCCCAACCATTACAAACTTTATTGAACCAGATTTCTAGGTGATAAACAATAACAAAAGTCAAACCTTATAGAATATGATCTTTCAGACCATATCTAACCAACCGCAACTGAAGAATTGATCGATGAGTTTGAGCGGCACACCAAAGTCCATTCAGAATCAACCACAGTTTTTATGAGCGCCAATTCAGCATTGTAAACTCTAAAGCAAACCGACTTGGAAGCCACCGAAATACCAAGCGAAGTGTTAAACACGAATGAGGTGAGCAGAACAACAAAATGCACAAATGGGATACTAATGTGCAGGAGTTGGAAGTTGACCGAGGATGCCCAAACTTTCTCCAAACATCCTACTAGAAGGTTTTACCCCTGGCAAAGTGAGTGTCAGGGCTGCCATGAAGCACTAGCGAGAGCAGTGCAAGCCGGTACCGGAGTGGCAGTTTGCAACGCTCCATGAACTGCGCAACAACCAGGACTAGTAGATCTTCACTTATGCTATTGATCAAGCTGTAACAATTTAGAGCTTCCGCCAGAGTGGCGCAGCTGTCCTGCCTCCTGCGTGATTTAAACCACCCTCATCCATTCCAGCTAGATATCATGCCAAAATTTGGAGCTGTCACCGCGGGCAACCGTGCACTGCCTGGCCACGAGGAAGAGCTCTTCGCCTCTTCTGCCCCGTTTCACAAATTGAACCACAGCAACACCTATATTTCAGACTAAACTTCCATAGTACTTCTGAAACAACTATTTATTTCGGGTTGTTCAATCTGTTCTTTCTAGGTCAACCACATTTGACAAATTGAGTCCAAGAATCATGATAGCAGTTAAAATTGCCCCCGGTAAGTAGTAGCATTAGTAACTGGCTTCGAGCAGACAACCATCTGAAGTAACCTAGCCTCCTAGGGCATTATATAATCCGAATGTATATATGCACAACATAAGTACTATATCGGACAGGCAAATGTGTTTAAATACTGCTGGTCCGTGAACACAAAAGGCAGAACTAGATAAACTAAATAAAAAAGCTACATAAAGTAAGACTGGGGTAAATGTTAAGCATCATGGCTTGCCTGGTGTTTAAGCCACGTTGTTTACTGTTTATGTCTAACACAAGAATGAAAGCTTTAAAAAAAGTGTGCAATACACTTCAAGCAAAAAATTCTTCACTTAAACAATAGTCATATATGACAGGCAGTTGAAACTTGGATAAATAATGTTCAGGTAGTGTAACGATCATGGCAACATTAAGGCCCTGCATCATGAACTGGAGGAATTCTACGGGAATTTCAGACTACCTAGCTAGGACCTGTGTTTGTTAAACAAGTCATGCTAAGATCAATAACTGCACAATGCAATAGAGCTGGAGTTGTCATTTGACTTTCAAGGTACATACAAAGGTAAAACCTAAAATAAAGTAAGATAAAACAGGCTTTCCAACGAACATACTTGAGGAAAATGCATTACGAATGATATGACACATTGTAGCATATGGGATATCCACATAATGCTTAATTAGCAAAAATTGTGCGATGTAATAATGATCGTTGGAAGCATGCCACAACTTGCTAGAGAAATCCCATGAGATGCAGGTATTTAACTGCTCCAAGTCCGACAAAAGTCTAGGTGCTAGTGGTCTTCTCCAAGCTAGGCCCGGTGCTACTGGTTAACTTCAACACTTACAGAGATTCTTGATAGTAGATCAGGTCAAAAGGGTCAGCAAACGTAAAATCAGATGCTAGTCGGTGGCAGAAAACTGGAGCTCCCCCTCCAGTGCGTGGGCTCTTGAAGAGTTGAAGTTTACAACCTTGTCTGTTCCATTTTGCACTTGTCAGAGGCTTCAGTTTGGCATTCAGATCATCCCCGAAGAGAAACATTTACTGGCCACCACAACCACCATCTTCTCCAGCACCCGAGCTCTCTCAGCGATGAACTTGAGGAAAGCAACCTCGCTTTTGGACCCTTGGAACTCATACAAGAACACCTTCTTCATGGTCTGTACGATACATTTAATGGGAGCGCCCTCCTGCCAGAATTTGAGCTTGACCATGCCAGTGGGTTCCTTAGCTGTCTGGGACTGCATTTGAAATCGGCGAATAAATATATAAATGAGGATATATAATACTATTCTGAGTTTTTGTCTATGCTAGATAAATAATCTTATATTTACTAATTGGAGACTCCCTACGAGACACCTCGTTAATCCTCACATGAAAACAAACGATTTCCGTCCGATATGCCTCGCATGCATTAACATCCATTGGATCAAGTAGCCCTAAGCAGGCATCAGCCTTCTCCACTCGCATTATTTTTTTACCTCTACGGCACTGAAAGCCTAAAAAATAATCTCGCCTGGCTACGTCGCTGCCGCTGCTGGCCGCTGAATTTACCAGCCGGCCAACAAGAAGCAGAGATCTTGCAGGCGGTGCGGCGTCCCCTTATTCACTGCCGCCGCTGGCCGCTAATTTTACCAGCCGGCAACTGAGGAACAACAAGCTCGCAGGTACAACAGATGGACACGGTTCATCGATCCCGTTCTCACGTTTGTCCACCGCCAGCATGGATCAGCTTCAGCACGATGTGTTAGACAGCAGAGCAGGGAAGGACCTACACACATTTGTCCTCTAATGGATCCATACCCAGTTTTTGGAGTACTTAAGGTAGTGTTTTGCATCAGATATAATTTCTCCCCAACTTTAAAGGTGATGGTATGTATATGAGCTGCTTCATCAAACTTTTCACCCTCAGACACGAACATGTAAAATAGAAACATACAAATCCTTGGTCATGCTGTGATTAATTTCATAGCACATCTTACCATGAACTCTGGAGGCAAATTTGTGCAAACAGAAAACATATCGTTATTTTGTTTCTGTAGTACATGCCGCTGAAGAATTGTGTATTGTGTGAGCAGTTCTACATATTGCTCGACCTAACAGATGGCTTCTGAATTTCTTATTTAGCCATACATCATATCATCCCCATGGAGATCACTTTGCAGTTCCAATTTACTTTTTTAACAGACGTTCAGCTTACTGTTAACGGGTTAATTTGGTATTCAGTCTTAATGCATCTATTTGCTTTCGTATATGTGATAATTATAAGCTATACCTGATCTGTTGATGTGTTGTAGATGTCTCATGCCATTCAATGCCTTACTTATTAATAGGGTTCTGTATAATTTGTATCTTTAATGAGTTATTTAAAATTACCATTATCATGAATCTAATAGCTGTAATACAGTTTTTTAATGCTTTTCATTTGCATCTGCCAGCGTTATTATATCAGGGATGTGTTCGATGGTGACATTCAGTTCTGAGTGCAGATGCGCTGCAAGTGGGATAATGGATCTAGCACCCATATTTGGAATCTCAAGAATGGAATAAAAATCTTTTCTTAGGCAACGCTTCTTTATATTCTCTTCTTTAATTTCCACATCGATCTATGCAATGAATACTTGGTATGCTAGATTATATACGTGTCCAGTCACTGCTGTATAATACTTCCAGTGCACAACAGTGGGGTGAAAGCGTCTACTATGGACCAACTAAATAACTTGTGTTCACTCATATATAACACCCCATTGGTGACTGCCAGAGAGGAAGGTCAATTTTTTTTATTGATGTGCTCGATCACAATGTTATGACACAAAAATTGTAAGACTAAAGTAGAGCCCGGGTACGTTACTTTTCAGCTCGAAAGTTACTCAGTTATTTTACGCTCATGTAGTGTGTTCTTAGATCTATGAATACTTTTAATTTCCTTTTCGGCTCTTTTCGAACCACTAGATTAATTATGCTACATTATAATGACGAAGGTTGCGATAGCGGAATGGGGACGTACCTTGGACATTGCAACCATTTGGCAAAAATTAATACTCATAGGAGGCATATCCCCAAAGCTAAAACAAATTCCTGAGGATTAGAAATTGAATGATTCGATAATAGAAAATAAATTTATACATTGAGAGTTTATTATTATTATCTTCACCAGTTTAACGATGTGAAATCACCATATTCCTTCTACTCCATATTGTCCATTCAGTTTAAACGTAAATATCTCCTTATGTGCTCTTTTGCTATATTGTTTAATAACGATCTCTTGAAATATTTGTAGGCTCAAAAGCAAATATAGGAAAGTAGCTACACAGGACGCGGCATGGATTATGCTTATCACACAGCTCTGATGGATATAAGACAATCTGACAATGAAATAATTGGATACTTCGACTGGCAGGTACTACTCTTAATCATGTTTTGTCCTTACCGTCTCTACAACACAATCTTAACAAGATATAGTGTTGATATGCGCTAGAGATAGCTATGTATGATTCACCTATTTTTAACCATGTATTTCCCTTTTGTATTGTGCAATCAATTGTTCTGATATATCATTCTAGGATTATGATATCAAAGGTGATGAGGCGGTACTGTCATCACAAACTTGATGCTTGACATATTTATAGTTCATTTCCTCCTTGACTTTTAGTTTCCAATGGATTGTCCTCTTCTCTTATAAATGATTACCTATAGACGGTGTCACAGGGGAGAAAACTTACAACATGCAAGAGAATTATATTACTAGACATTTCCAATCTAGGAAACAAATGCTTCTTATTTGTGGGTATATTGTACATAACTATTCTCTCCTGTAAAAGCTAAGTAACAGCTTTCTCTTCCCCTAATGTGTAATCAAACTAATCAATGCATCGAACTTCGAACTATTTTCCCAGCTCACATTGATCTTGGTAATTCATATCTAACAACAGATCATGGTACTAAGATGTTAAAATAGATTTCATACATTCCTTATTACTGATTTTCTATACAAATAAAGATATTCCAACGTGGCGACTACATGCTTCTAAATCATGGGTTTATAGTACATAATTATTCTCTCGGCTTAGAGTTAAGTAATATTTTTCTCTTCTCCCATTTCACAATGAAACTTATCTAACTTGGAACATAATACTATTTTCTAAAATAGCTCACTCCATATCGATGCTGGTAGTACAGATATACTTTTCTAAAAATTGATAGTGTACCTCTCTGATAATATCATGTTCGATAGCCTTTTAATTTCCGAGACAAATGCATGAATGAGTTTGATAGGGATACATGTTATTAAATTTAAAAAATCTCTCTACTTCAAAACCTAATATTTAAGACAACCTAAATAATATTTATGGTTTGCCATGTTTAGAACATTCAAGTATGCATAAACATAAACAATCTAATAAATAGAATAACTGAAAATTATATCCTTTTCGGACATAATGTTGTTGAATGTTGAGACGTGATCAATAACTTATCACAAGCCCGTGCAAGGCACGGGTCGATGAATAGTTACTGATAATGCAAAATGCTCAATGCAGCAAGCCTGCAAGTGGAGTTAAGTTCAACCAAAATTACCTTTTGTCTAAGAGAAAACCAAATTTACCTGGACATGGAGAGTCTCGAGATTTGGAAAACTTCTGAGGTAGTCAGGCACCTTCCTGAGAGCACTGCGCAATCCAAATTCCACCTCTATGGCCAAGATCTTGACACTTGGGACAATTTTCTCCTTGGTCCCAGTCTGCAATGCTCCCAAATAGAAATTAATTGACATCATTAGATTATGACCTATATAGATACAGATGTAAATTAGAATCTAGCTAGTGTTCTGCATACGTGCGTACCACGATGGCAGTTCTGGTAATCTCGATCTCATTATCGCCTGGCTCAAGGTATCCCAGCATACGCAGGTTGGGTGCATGGCCAATCTTGATCATGGAGCGACGCGCCTTACCCTTGCTACCTTTCTCGCCGCCATAAGTTGTCCACTGAAAGAGCCTCTCAAGGCGAGGGGCATCCACCACGTCGATGTCCTCCAAGTAGGTAAAGCCCAGTTGGATGCACCGCAGGCTGTGGCTGACGAGGCGGAGGCGCACTCCGGTCTGGCTTCCCATGATGACGAGGAACTCCAGAACGGGGCTTCTTTCAAGTAGGAAGGCGAGATCCCGGTCCTCCATGACACTAAAGCAGAGGCCGAGCTCCCGGAGGTTGGGGAAGGTAGCGCGGCGTGGTACGGCGGCGGTGTCGGGGAGCCTCCAGACTCCGAGGTAGAGGCGGGTGAGAGTGGCGCAGCTGAAAAGCGTGGCGGGGAGGCGCAAGTCCATTGGCCACGGGCGGTTGACAAAGATGAGTTCTTGGACGCCCTTGGCGGCGAGGACGTCGAGCCAGCGCACCATCTCGCCCCGGTGCTCGTTCATGGTGGTGCAGATGAGGTGGACGCAGCGGAAGGGCCCCGGGTGCGCCGCGAGGACGCGGGACACCGCGGCGGTGACGGCACGGGAAGAGGGGGCGCCGATGGTGTACGGCCCTTCCGCGCCGCAGTCGGGAAGCAAGTGGCTATCGACGAGGGTGAGGGGCGCCGACAGCCAGACGGGGCGCCAGCGCGAGGAGAGGGCAGCGGTGCGCGCGGCGTCCTTGACGGGGAGGCGCGAGACGATGTTGCGGAGGACATCTTCGGGCAGGCGGCTGATGCGGTCGACGCCTTGGTGGATCGAGAACGGGCCGGAAAGCGAGAGAGTGGCGTCGGGGGAGACGGGCGGGCGAGGGAGGTAGTCGTACACGAAGTAGAGCATCAGGTTCGTGCCCACATCCAGCATATCGGGATCCATGCCATCGCGCTCCATGCTGGCCTGCATATCGCTCAGGTTGTGCCCGATGATCGGTTGCTGTTCCATGGCCGCCGGTGGGGTGGGGGGACGGACGGGGGCGAAGGCGAGGATTTTTGGATCAGCAACTGGGGAATGAGGAGAAGGGAAAGTGAGTGAGCAGTTGTGGCGTAGGGCTTCACATGTTTTTTCTTCTTTGACTTTTTTGTTGAGATTTTTTTTTAATCAAAGGCTCAAAGAGCCCAGATTTTTTTTTACATTGTAGCGATATATATTATAGCACAAATAATACATTGTATAAATACATGAGCTGACTACAACGATTACAAAATAAAGACTAAAGGAGACAAGGAAATCTTCGAGATCTTCAAGCCCTTTCTTCTTTCATGACACAATCTTGTGCTTTTCTGAAATCAGCCGTAGAATAGTGGCAAAGATACCAAACCACAGAGATGTGAATACCAATGAAGGTTCTCCCATAATTTTAATTTTGAGCCGCAATGCCAAGACTTTGTGCACGCACGCAGCCATTAAAGTAATCACCCAACATCGGCGAGAGTACCAACACTGATATTTTAGGGAAAGACACGTCCAACTTGGTCGATGTCATTGTGAGCCGAGAGAACGAATCACCATTGTCGAGGACGTTAGAGATATTATAACTGAGTCAAATAGGAGGCCTCTCATACATCTCTCACGATCTGGGCATTTTTTGCCGTCAGATTTGTTCTGCGTATGTTTCCAGCCGTCAGATTTTACATACATTCCAAACAGGCCGAGATATCCATACGGGATGCTCCACTGGGCATCAAATTGGTTCGTTCTGCTGTATTTGGGCCCTAACACGAGTGCTAAAGCCCACCGACCTAGAAGCAAACCGGTTCCGAGCCGTTAAGCCAACAACCGGACAGGAAGTATACAAGGCCAGCATCACCACCACAGACGACGGGTACAAGGTGCAGAAAGAACGAACAACAAGCAGGGGAAAAATAAAACAAAAAAGCAAAAATAAGTTGTCAAAGCATCATCCATTCGTGAAGGCAGAGCCAGAGAAGGAACCACAACATAGAGAAACACGCTGAAAGAACAAACTATGCCGAGATGTCGCCTAGAGGGGGGGGGGGGGGGGGGGGGGGGGTGAATAGGCGATTAAAACTTTTCCGGTTTAAGACTTGATAATTGCGGAATAAAACTATGTGTTTAAATTAACAAGCCAACAACCTAATATGCTAGGTTCACCTATGTGCACCAACAACTTATGCTAAGCAAGGCAAGCAACAAGGTGATAGCTAGATATAGAACTTCAAGCACGAAGGCTATCACAATGTAAATTGCATAAGTAAAAGCTTAGGTATAGAAATAACCGAGGCACGCGGAGACGAGGATGTATTCCCGAGTTCCTCCATGTTAAGGGAGCACGTCTCGTTGGAGGGGTGTGAGCTCGCCACAAGAGGCCTACTCAAGATGCCACAAAGGACTCACCCTATTCTCCGATGAACCGCACCCAAGGGTTTGGTTCACCTTCCACTATCGGTATCCTTCGAGGCGGAAACCGGAGCCTTTACAACTTTCTTGGGGCACACACCCACAACTCAATTGGGGGCTCCCAAATCTTCCCGAAGCTTCACAACTCGAAGTCTTCGCGAATCCTCCAACCGTCTAGGGTACACAATGCACCCAAGAGGCACAAAGCTCTTGGGAACACAATGCACCCAAGAGTAACAAGCTTCTCAACGTCAATCCATGAATCTTTGTGGAGAGCACAACCCGATGCAACTATTGCAAAAGGCAAGAACACACCAAGTGGTCAAATCCTTCTCTCCAAAATCCAACCAAAGCAACTAATGTTATGGAGGGATTTAAGAGGAAGAACAAGAGGATGAACACAAAGCAACCCCAAAGTCTAGATACACTAGGTTCCCCTCACTTAGAGGAGTAATGGATTGGTGGAATGGTAGATCTAGATCTCCTCTCTCGTTTCCCTAAAAATGGGCAAGAATCATTGGAGGGAAATGGAGGAATCAAACTCTCAAGATTTGAAACAATGGAGGTGAGAGAGAGCAAAAAAAACATTAGCAAGCGATGGGGAAGAAGGCCCCTTAAAAAGGAGCCCTGAGAATCTGGCCGTTGGGCTCAGATTCCCGCAGGGCCGGTAGTACCGGCCCAAAGGGCGCTACTACCGTCCCACACAAATCAGCACACCAACGGCTAGCAGCAAAAACCCGCACTGCCGGTACTACCGGGAAATGGACCGGTAGTACCGATTAACCCGGTACTACCGGAAGAACTTCCGGGCCACTTCCGGAAAAGAACAGAAGCTTAAAAACTTAAGCGGAAGTGGCCCCGGTACTAGGCTCGGTACTACCGGCCATTTTCCGGCCGGTACTACCGGCAAGTACAGCGGTACTACCGAAAGAAGACAGAAGCTCAAAACTTAAGCGGAAGTAGCCCCGGTACAAGGACCAGTACTACCGGCCATGGGCCGGCCGGTACTACCGGCTAGAACCCCGGTACTACCGGTCACAGAAAAATAGCAGAAGAGCAAAGATGAAAGCGGACATATCTTTCGCATCCGGACTCCGTTTTCGATGATCTTGGGCTCGTTGGAATCATCACAACGAGCACAAATAGAATATGCAGAGAAACATCATAGTCGAAGAAGATATTATAAAAGAAAATGGGGAAAGATAAAAGCTCCTTTTCGCAAACCGAAAAAGCCGTATCTTTTGCAATTGAAGTCCGAAAGAAGTAAAACCAATTTTGTTGGAAAGAAGACGACAAATGCTACCCATGGAAATGGCAAACAAGCAATGGAGATTTTGCAAAGAAATGGAAGAGAGAAATCTTCCGCACAGATGAGCCGGCAAAATCTCCAATACCAAAAACGCAATAGGGTACGCATAAGAAAACTGTTTTTTGGTGAACTTAGCCTTGCCATGACAAGCACGACAAGCACCACGACCACACCATGATAAGAGACAAATAAGAACCAATAAAGATGATTGCATGGATGCAAAGGTTTGTGCTCTCTATGACGATACGATCAAGATACTCGGTCGAGAGCCCATCTTGATAGTACGGCTATCTATCCTATAACCCGGTCTCTCCACTAACAACATGAGACCGGTAAAATAGAAACCCTATCAAGATCATACCTTTGCCTTGCGCATAATCCACTTGAGGTCGATGAAGACGATCTTCATCTCCTCAAGACGAACCAACTTTCTCGATAGCGCTTCGCTTGGTGAAGATTCACATGTTGCTCCCCCATACACCAATATGGGAGAAGCACTCTTCGACATATCTTCACTTGGCCTTGAGTGTTGATCAACTCGCACTTAGCCTTGATCAACACATATAATCTTCTTCCCTTAGCCTTGACTCCAACATATGGAGATCAAGCAATGCTTATGGACACACCTACAAGTATAGCTCAATACAAACATTAGTCCATAGAGATTGTCATTAATTACCAAAACCACACATGGGGGCAACCATGCACTTTCACACGCCACTGGAGAAAGATCACGCCTTCGTCACACACTAGCACATTGTCACCGCCGTGACAACTTCCTCCAACTTCGAAAAAGAAACCCTGTCTTCTCGCCCTGGTTCGAAAGGCATCGTACCGTCGAGAGGTAGAGAAGCTCACCGTAGAGCACGAAAGAACATGAGTGACGGGCCAATGGAGATGACCCAGAGCACGAACAACACCACACGAGTGTTTCAGAATTTTGCAATATCCCTTTCAATTCCTCATCGCAATCTCTCGCATCCTGTCTTCTTTGAATCGATCCATGCTGCATGCTGGATAACGCCACAAAGCCAAGCAGCATATGTAGGGGGCATCGATTTTTATATCCTCAGGTTGCTAGGCCCAGACTTCTGGTCAAGATCTTTATGTGGATTTGTTCAGACGTGGTAATTTGCTAGATGATACATTGCATCTTTAAAGAAGGATAATCTCTTCAACAATGTGCATCCGAACTTTACATCTTCTCTCAGGTAATGGGGCATTATAGTTCCGCTGCCGACAATAGTCATGCATGTAATGAGAAAAATGTTACTTCCTTTGCCTTAAATTGTAAGGGATTATTTTGTAACGGAAAAGCTTGAAAGCGCAGCTGCGCTATTTGGATGGATTGAACGCTCGGAGCAAGTATAATAAGGCCACATAAGCGGGATATAAAGATTTAAATAATATATTGTTGCTTAGTTGGATGAGAGAGAAGAGGAGAGAGAAGAGAAGCGGGCTCTTATGCAAGAGGCAGCTATAGCACATGCTCCTCGGCAGCTTGTGAGAGTGCAATGTGGGCCATGTGTTAATAAAGTAGTACTTTTTTACAGCTAACAATTATATGTGTTGGCTATTAAGTTGGCTATAGATGACATGACATTATATTATCTTATAGCCAACAACCGGCTATACTATTAACCTTGCTCTCAGTCGAAAGAAGGAAAGAACTGACGCGTCACTGTCCAATGATTAGATACTCGGTTCAAAGATATAGTCCCTCCGTCCCAAAAAGGATGTCACAAATTTGTCAAAATTTGGATGTATCTATATACTAAATAGTGTCTACATAAATTCAATTTTGGACAAATCCGTGACATACTTTTTGGGACAGAGGAAGTAGCTTGTTGAAGAAAAAAAATGTGGTGCAATTAATGCATAACATACAAGAATCTGATCACGTGGGGACAAGTTATTTCCAGAAAAAGTGGGCGTTCCACCCATCCACTGAGCGCGCGGGCGCTCCCTAGACGTGTCCATTTTGCAAAGATACATCCCTCCAATCTCGAATCCTATGGGAATCTGTGAGCTCTGGTGCGTCTCGTGAGATGGTCCGTCCTGTCAGTGTGAGTTTAAGGGAGTGCTTTCCACGTGCGTGACTGCGGTGTGGGCCTTCGTTGTAACAGCCCCAACTTGGTAATGAAAAATACGAAGAATTTTTCCACTTTTTGCATCCTTGTTTGCATCATGGCATGCATATGAAACTTGCTATTCCTAAAAATACAAACATATGCAAGCAACTAAAATTGGGAGGCAAACTTCCCAAGCAATTCAAATCAAATACAGTTGCTCAACATGTCAACAAACTATATGAACTTCCAAATTGTCTAGGAAGTTCCAACTTTCGTTCTTATGACCTTTTTCTCAAATTCCAAATTTTACCATTTAAGGAATAAATATGATGATTCAAATTGGCTTAAATTCAATTCCTATTTTTGGAACCAAGTTAAACATTCCAAAAATTCAAACTAAATTCATGGGGAGCTTCATTAATATGTTGGGAGCCTCCATGATTAAATTCACTATTTTTGGAAATGATTAATTGCTCCAATTAAATGCTTTTTGCAATTTATCAAAAATGACCAAATCTAAACCCTATGAACAAATGTTGCCCAAAACATTTTATTTTGGACCACCAAATTTTGTGGAGGTTCTAAAGGTTAAATCTAGCTTATATCAATTTTTCTGGAATTTATAAAAATGTCCTGGTGCCTCTTTTAAATCCCTAAAGAGTGCCTCTGGACCTGTTTGCAATTTATTTAAAAGTTCCAGGGGGTTTTTCGCGAACGTTTCTTTTCCCTCTCTCTCTCCTCCACAGTGCTGGCGGCACTGGCGCCATGCCGCCGAGCTGGCCGTGCCCATGCCGCCGCCCACCCTCTCCTGGTCGTGCCCTGCTGGTGGTCGAGGACCCCCACTTGCACCTGCCCCCTTTCCCCCGCTTGCCCCTCACCCTCTCGTCCTCTCTCCCCCTCGCGCGCTCCCTCCCTGCCGCCGTCGCGTCGAGCTCGCATCCGTCGTCTCCGGTCCGCCCCGCACGGATCGAAGACCACGGCTGGGTCAGCCGCATCCTCTGCTCCCTCACCACCGGAGGAATCGAGCCGGGAGGCCCGACGTCGACGTGGGGTCCTCGTCATTGTCCACCTCGGCCGCCGGCCGCCCGGAACAAATTCCGGCGATTCCGTTCACCCCGCCGCCGACGAGCACCCACGAGCACCAGGGTGAGTTTCGCGTCCGGTTTAGCTCCCTCTTGGCCCTCTCCCGCGCCCTCTCCCCTCTCCCCCGCCGTCGATCAACCGGCGGCCACCGCCGCGTCACCGCGCCATGCCCCCGGCCTGGCCGAGGCTTGGGCCGGCCTGAGGCCGGAGGCCTCGGGCAGGTGCCCGGCCTGCGCGCCCGGCCTGGGCCGGCTCTGGCCCGGCCGCTTCGGCCACTGCCCCGGCCTGGGAGCCCAGCCTGGGCCGGCCAAAGGCCAGACCGCTCGGGCTGGTGCCCGGCCTTTCTCTCGGCCTGGCCAGCCTGTCTGGCCTTTTGTTTTTCCTTTTGTTTAAAAAGGCAAATTGAAACTTTGATATCTTTTTGTATAATGATCCAAAAATTGCAATTTAAATATCAAATTGCTCAGAAAAACATTTCCTATCCTTTGGTAACATTGAATTTCCCTTTTGATTAAATAAATTTGCCTTTATTCAAGAATTACTAAAATGGGTTAAATTATACCAAAATTGGGAAAATTCATAACTTACTAAATATTTATCCAAAAATTAGGAATAAAATATCAATGTGACCTATATGCCAAATGCTATTCAACCATGTTAATATCATGTCATGATCACAAAAATTTAGTTGATGTTATTCATAATTTGTTTAAATGAATTGAATTCAATTATTTACTTAAATTGCTATTTATTCATCGGTGCTCCGAAAATTACAAATAAAGTACCAAAATGATCGGAATGACAAACCCTACCCATTTCATGTCATGTTCATGCATATTGATCCACTTCTCTAATAATTTAATAATTTTTGAAGAATGTGGTCACTAAGAAAAATATGGGGTTGTTTCCAAATAATTGCTCTAATTATTTGGAACTCCATTTAATTTGTTAGATAAATTAAATGATGTTATCTTTGCATCAACTTGACATGTCATCATGTGATTGAGGATTGCCCCTTGTGTTCTTGTGATTTATTGGTTCTTTGTATTTTCTTTTGGGTATCGATAGATTCCGGAGTCGAGGGTTCCCCTACCTACCCCGACGAGCCGTACTACACGCCCCGACAGCAAGGCAAGAGATAACCTAACCTTCTTGGTATCTAGCATCCTATGGTTTTTATCAACTTATTTTATCCACCATAATATTGCATGCGATTCAAATGACCTTTTTTTCAAGACATAGAGTATCCAATGAATGCATGTCTTTCCCGAGCCAATCACATGTATCCCTACGTATGAACCTTAGTATTGATGTGTTGGCCGGATACAAGATGATAATTGTTGTAGTTATATGCTTAGTTATGCCTAGCCATGCTTAGTAAAATGCTAGCAATGTCCGTTGTTAAATTCCATAATTGTTGATGTTGATGGAATGGTTCGGTCATGGTGGATATGTGGGGTGCTTAAATTTTAAAATGCTAAGACGGCTTGGGTGAGTTGCCATCGGGGATGGTGCTTTGCCTCACTCTTGCCCCTAGGTGCGAGTTCTTTACCTCTTGAACCAACACGAGCGTGCTGCCATAGGTGGGTATATGGGCACCTTACTAACTGAATAACTTGTGCGGGCGTATCCAAGGGTCCTCTAGTTCGGTTTTCCATTTGCGTGTGAGTGGAAAGATGGTGTTGATGAGGATTTGTGTTTAGGACGTGGCGATGGGGCAGGGGTTGAAATAGGCTGGGTAAACTTGCCCTGTGGCCACAGATGACTCTTGGATAGTCTCACGCGAGGTAAAGGTTTAACCGCGCCCGCTCGTCGGCCTTCCCCGGAAGAGGGTCAATCAGGCGAGCCGGACGGTACCAATGGGTAAATTAGTACACCCCTGCAGGGTTAATCTTTTCGAAAAGCCGTGTCCGCGGTTATGGACAACTTGGGAATAGACGATAAGACCATAGAGAACCTTAACCTAATTGATATGGCAGCTAAAGGTTGCATAATCAACGTGTCTGTAAAAGGTTCATTACCTCGAGGGTGATTCGAGGGAGTGCCTTTGGTGGAGATGAGAGATGTGTTGGTTGCAAGTAGGTTCAACGAGAACCGAAGATGAAATGTTACCCTCTTACCCCTGTTATAAAAACTATTCTGAGTAGACGAATGCCATGTGTCCATTATGTTTCGGTTTATGAAAATTAGCTTTATGCAAAAGAAATACATATACAGCTTTAGAGCCTCCGTCAGTCATTGGGCCTATATCGCCCTACTAAACTTGCGAGTACATCGTACTCAGTCTCTCTTTGCTGCCTTTACATTGTATTTCAGAGGAGGACGACACCGAGCAGCTAGGTGGGTTCTACGTGGACATCGACCAGTAGTCCGGGGTTCCCAGGTGGCAGCTTGGGACCGTGGAGCAAGCTGACTGGGTTTATTTATGTGTAGGCCTCTTAGGCCCTATATTTGGATCTTGTTGTACTAGACAACACTACTTTGCTTCCGCTTGATGAATTGATGGTCTGTGACCTTTTGATGTGTAATATTTGTATCTTTCTCATATATGTGTTGCTATATGAGTTTTGTGTCGTAGAGTCTGCAATGTGCCAATTTGTTCCACAAGTCTCGGTCTCTTTACTATACGTGAAAGCGATGTCTGAGCTTATGGCATGATCGAGGTGTTGTGTGCCGATGATCCATTCCGAGCACACCTGCCAATGAGTTTTGGCCTGGGATTGGTAAACCCAGTAACCCTCGATTGTGTAGCATGACCGGTTACACAACGTTTCACATTATAGTTCTGGGGTCGGGGCGCTACAAGTTGGTATCAGAGCAGGACTGCCTGTAGGAAACCCTTTCTATTGGTCGATGTCGAGTCTAGTTGAAAGTTGTTTATAACCTAAAAATGAGTTGTGAAAACCTTCTTAGGATTCTTTTTACTTCTCATCCAACTCGCTCTACTCTGATTCTTACCTCTATTTGTTTTGTGCTTGGTGTCGGTGTTTAGGTTCTCGGGGTTGGGTTTCTACCGTCCAGTTATGCCTCGAGTCCGTTATATCCGTTTGATATCGCCGCGATGACGTTATGTCACCGTGGTTGCCTAAATCTGTCTTGTGTTAATGCATCTTAAATCTCTATGTCTGGAAGCACCCTATGACCTATCCTATCTGTCGAAGGTGTTTACTAACTATGTCATTGTTCCAATTCTTCAGAATGGCTCCTACCCGTCGTGGGGAAACAAGCAATCCTGATGCACCGCCGCCACCTTCAATGGCGGAGGTCCTGATGGCTATTGAGCAAAACCGGCTGCATAATGAGCGTCTGCTCGAGCAGCTGGTGCAGCAAGGGGCCAGGAGGAACACGGACTGCACCACTCTCACCGAGTTCTTGCGGTCCCAACCTCCCACTTTCTCTGAAGCTAAGGAGCCGCTTGATGCGGATGATTGGCTTCGGGCTTTAGAGCGCAAGTTTGCCGCTCTTCACGTTCCGTTGGAGGAACATGTCAACTTCGCCACCTACCTGCTGAATGGAGCCGCCGGCTCCTGGTGGGAGAGCCACGTGGCAATGTTTGCTGCAGGCCATGTCTTCACTTGGGAGGAGTTCCGCACCGCTTTCCGTGCAGCGTACATCCCCAAGCCCATCCTGGAGCTCAAGAGGAGGGAGTTCCTGGACTTGACCCAGGGACGCATGGACGTCCAGTCCTATGGACGGGAGTTCAACCACCTCTCCCGTTACGCCCCGCGGGACGTGACGAATGATGAGGACAAGCAATACCTTTTCCGCAAGGGGCTCGTACCTCGTCTTTGATACGAGATCCTACCCTTCAAGTTCACCTCCTACCAGGAGCTCTACAACCAGGCTCTCACTATGGAGCAAGGTAGGAAGGAGCTGGAGGCTTCCAAGAGGCCAGCTTCCACCGACAACCAGAGCTCCTCTTCTTCTGAGGGCAAGAAGCGCCGGGTATTTGTGCCCTTCAGCGCTGTGCCTAAGGCACCCTTCGCGCCAAAGCCTTCGGGGTTCAAGCCACCTCCGCCTCGCCCAGCTACCTCGACCTTGGGTGCGGCTGGGAGTGGCCTCCTCCCTCAGCTGCCTCCACCACACCCGAGGCTCACTTGCTTCGCTTGTGGCTAGCCGGGGCACTACTACAGGGAGTGTCCCCAGAAGGCACCGGTTCCCGCAGCACCAGCACCAGCACCCTCCACCCCAGCCGCCAAGGCTACCACCGTCAGCCGTGGCCGCCTGAACCACGTCTCGGCTGAAGGCATTGAGGAGGACCCCGGAGTTCTCATGGGTATGCTTCGAATCAATGATTACCCTACTTCAGTCTTATTTGATTCTGGAGCATCGCAATCATTTATATCAATATCTTTTGCACACAACCATCAAATTCCATTTGTGAACATGGACTCCCCGTTAGTGGTCAAGACCCCAGGCTCTAGTTGGCACACAAAATGGGTTGCTCCGGAAGTCCAGATCACTATAGGCTATTGGTCTTTCCCGTTCCAGCTGATAGCACTGAGGTCAGATGGGCTAGATGTAATTCTAGGGATGGATTGGTTAGTCAAATATCAGGCCAACCTGGACTGTGCTGCCAAGTCTGTCACCGTGATCCACCCAACCGTCGGGCTGGTGAGTTATTGGTCACCCTCATCCGCAATTCCCTCCGCTGCCACTCCACTCTCACCGGAGATCAGCTTATGTTTCCTGAAAGGAACCACACCGCCAGAAATGCATGAAGTCGCAGTGGTGTGTGATTTTCCCGATGTTTTTCCGGAGGAATTGCCCGGCATGCCACCTGATCACAGCGTGGAGTTTGTGATTGAGTTGGTTCCGAGAACCGCCCTAGTTTCCAAAACGCCCTACCGCATGCCAATGGAAGAGCTGTCTGAATTAAAGAAGCAACTTGATGAGCTACTAGAAAAGGAATTCATCCGGCCGAGTAGCTCACCTTGGGGCTGCCCGGTCATCTTTGTCAAGAAAAGGGATACAAATGTTCCTCGACTGGTTGTTGATTACCGCCCCTTGAATGCGGTGACCATCAAGAACAAGTATCCTATTCCCAGAATAACCGACCTATTCGATCAACTAGCTGGTGCAACGGTATTCACCAAGATGGATCTGAGGTCAGGCTACCATCAGATTAAAATCCGAAAGGAGGATATTCCGAAGACGGCTTTCACTACTCGCTATGGCCTGTATGAGTACACCGTCATGTCCTTCGGCCTCACAAATGCTCCGGCTACATTCATGAGGCTGATGAACTCCATCTTCCACGAGTACCTCGATAAGTTTGTCATTATGTACATCGATGACATCCTTGTCTACTCCAAAACTGAAGACGAACATGCGGAGCATCTTCGACTAGTCTTGACCAAGCTTCGAGATCACCGCCTCTACGCCAAGTTCTCCAAGTGTGAGTTTTGGCTAAAGGAGCTCATTTTTCTCGGTCATGTGGTGTCAGCTGCTGGAGTAGCGGTGATACCAGACAAGATTCAGGCAATCCTGGATTGGCCAACTCCCAAGTCCGCCAAAGATATCCGAAACTTCCTTGGATTGACGGGATATTACCGCCGATTCATCGAGGGCTTTTCCAAAATAGCCAAAGCATTGACTGACCTTCTCAAGAAGAACAAACAATTTGTGTGGTCAGACTATGCAGAAGAAAGTTTCCAAACTCTCAAGGTCAAGCTCACCACCACTCCGGTGCTTGTCCTTACCGACACCGACAAGGACTTTGTCGTCTATTGTGATGCATCTCTCCAAGGCTTGGGCTGTGTCTTGATGCAAGAAGGCCATGTTGTCGCCTATGCCTCCCGTCAACTCAAACCACATGAGCAAAATTATCCAACTCATGATTTGGAGCTTGCCGCCGTGGTACATGCTCTGAAACAATGGAGGCCCTACCTGTTGGGCAACCATTGCGAGATCTACTCCGACCATCAAAGTCTAAAATATCTCTTCACCCAGCCGGATCTGAACTTGAGGCAGAGAAGATGGCTGGAATTAATAAAAGACTATGATGTGACTCTCAACTATCAACCCGGCAAGGCAAATGTCGTGGCCGATGCCTTGAGTCGCAAGGCCTATTGCAACACCGTGATGGTTGAAAGGGCACAACCTGCCCTCCATGAGGAGTTTGCCCGCTTGAACCTGGAAATTGTTCCTTTCGGTTTCCTAGCTAACCTCGAGATCAAGCCTACTCTTGAGGATGATATCAAGGCCGCCCAGCAAAATGATGCTGAAATCCTCGAGATCAAGGAGAAGATAGCTAATGGGAAGGCGAATTGTTTCTCGCTTAAGGACAATGGTGTTGTCTATTTCGGTGACCGCCTAGTGGTGCCCAAGAGTGGGAACATAAGGGAGTTGATCCTTTCAGAAGCTCATGAGTCACCCATCTCTATTCACCCGGGTAGCACAAAAATGTACCAAGATCTTCGCCCTCAATTCTGGTGGTCTTGCATGAAGCGCGAGATCGCCGAGTATGTTGCTGAATGCGACATCTGTCGCCGAGTGAAGGCTGAACATCAAAGGCCAGCGGGTACCCTTCGCCCCATAGCCATTCCCGAGTGGAAGTGGGATGAAGTTGGTATGGATTTCATCACCGGCTTTCCAAGATCACAAAAGGGCAACAATGCTATTTGGGTCATTATCGACCGTTTGTCAAAGGTTGCCCACTTCTTTCCGGTCCGTGACGATATTCGAGCAAGCCAATTTGCCGACTTGTATATGGCCCGGATTGTTCCGTTGCACGGGGTTCCTTTGCGGATCATCTCCGACCATGGAAGCTTATTTGTGTCCAAATTTTGGCAAAGTTTCCAAACGGCTCTTGGAATCCGCCTCAACTTCAGCACCGCCTATCATCCTCAAACCGATGGTCAAACTGAAAGGGTGAACCAAGTTCTTGAGGATATGCTTCGGGCTTGTGTCATCTCCTTCGGCAAAGGTTGGGAAAAGTACCTCCCTCTCGCCGTGTTCTCCTACAACAATAGCTATCAAGCCAGTTTGCAAATGGCTCCCTTTGAGGTTCTTTATGGGAGAAAATGCCAGACTCCTCTCAATTGGTCTGAAACCGGAGAGAGGTCACTCTTCGGTCCTGATGTGATCAATGAAGCCGAGTAGAAGGTCCGTATCATTCGAGATAATCTCCGGGCTGCTCAATCCCGTCAGAAAAGCTATTATGACAAGCACCATCAAGAGGTTCACTATGAAATTGGTGATAAAGCTTATCTCCGAGTCTCTCCTCTCCGAGGCATTCGTCGCTTTGGAATCAAGGGCAAATTGGCACCTCGCTATGTTGGCCCTTTCACCGTTCTAGCCAAGTGAGGAGATCTCTCCTATCAACTTGAGTTGCCCTCCAACTTCCCGGATGTCCACGATGTATTCGATGTCTCCCAACTCCGTCTTTGCTTCAAGGATCCAATCCGTGGGGTTGATCATGAGGCATTGGACATTCAGGAGGATTTGACCTATCGCGAGCATCCGATCGGCATCTTGGATGAAGCGGAGAGGAAAACCCGCAACAAGACCATCAAGTTTCTCAAAGTTCAATGGTCCAACCATTCCGAGGAGGAAGCCACATGGGAGCGAGAAACTAGCCTTCGTCAGGAATACCCCGCCTTTTTCACTCGAGCCTAGAATCTCGGGACGAGATTCCTGTAAGGGGGGTAGATTTGTAACAGCCCCAACTTGGTAATGAAAAATACGAAGAATTTTTCCACTTTTTGCATCCTTGTTTGCATCATGGCATGCATATGAAACTTGCTATTCCTAAAAATACAAACATATGCAAGCAACTAAAATTGGGAGGCAAACTTCCCAAGCAATTCAAATCAAATACAGTTGCTCAACATGTCAACATGTCAACAAACTATATGAACTTCCAAATTTTCTAGGAAGTTCCAACCTTGCTTCTTATGACCTTTTTCTCAAATTCCAAATTTTGCCATTTAAGGAATAAATATGATGATTCAAATTGGCTTAAATTCAATTCCTATTTTTGGATCCAAGTTAAACATTCCAAAAATTCAAGCTAAATTCATGGGGAGCTTCATTAATATGTTGGGAGCCTCCATGATTAAATTCCCTATTTTTGGAAATAGTTAATTGCTCCAATAAAATGCTTTTTGCAATTTATCAAAAATGACCAAATCTAAACCCTATGAACAAATGTTGCCCAAAACATTTTATTTTGGACCACCAAATTTTTTGGAGGTTCTAAAGGTTAAATCTAGCTTATATGAATTTTTCTGGAATTTATAAAAATGTCCTGGTGGCTCTTTTAAATCCCTAAAGAGTGCCTCTGGACCTGTTTGCAATTTATTTAAAAGTTCCAGGGGGTTTTTCGCGAACGTTTCTTTTCCCTCTCTCTCCTCCACAGTGCCGGCGGCACTGGCGCCATGCCGCTGAGCTGGCTGCGCCCATGCCCCCGCCCACCCTCTCCTGGCCGTGCCCTGCTAGTGGTCGAGGACCCCCACTTGCACCTGCCCCCTTTCCCCCGCTTGCCCCTCACCCTCTCGTCCTCTCTCCCCCTCGCGCGCTCCCTCCCTGCCGCCGTCGCGTCGAGCTCGCATCCGTCATCTCCGGTCCGCCCCGCACGGATCGAAGACCACGGCTGGGTCAGCCGCATCCTCTGCTCCCTCACCACCGGAGGAATCGAGCCGGGAGGCCCGACGTCGACGTGGGCGTCCTCGTCATCGTCCACCTCGGCCGCCGGCCGCCCGGAACAAATTCCGGCGATTCCGTTCACCCCGCCGCCGACGAGCACCCACGAGCACCAGGGTGAGTTTCGCGTCCGGTTTAGCTCCCTCTTTGTCACATCCCGAATTTTGGCCCTATAAAATTTTCTTTGACAAAACCAAAATTTGGATTTGAATTTGGATCTTCTAATCTTGGCACCTCTATTTTATCCCACATTTCCAAAACCCCAAGGTTCTCAAAATATTCATCCTATCTTTAAATGCAAAAAGGGGCCTAAACCCTAGCCTTCAAAAGGAAGTGTGCCAAGGGTGACTTCAAAATTTCCCAAAAATTCCAGAGTGATTCCCAGCTAGGATAGAACCCATTTATGCAAAAATATTGGGTGACTTGTTAAGAAAAGGATTGACCTTTTCCCTGATTTATTTTCTGCCTAAAACCCCAAAACCCTAGCTTTCCAAAGGAAGTAGGTCAAAACCATCTTCAAGTATAACCCAAATATGTAAAAATACTTGATACCTTGTTATGAAAATATTTGATATTTTTCCTATCTAAGTTTCTGCCAAAAATTTCGGTTATTTTGAAAACCCCTTAAATCATTTCTCCTTTTTATAAAAACACCCAAAATAGGTGCACATGACCAGTACCTATCTCAGGGAAATTTTTGGGGTCAATCCAATTTAATTTAGAGCCACAAAACCTGTTTTTCCTTTTTAACCGAAGGTGTTCGATGGATTTTCTTCTTCACCCGAGTTGCAAACCAGCAGAAACACATAACTAGGAAGTTGTAGATTTTCAATTTTTGCACCAAGTGACGCGATCAGTTTTCAATTTTGTGACCCAGGGTGAGGGAACCATCTTGATGCCGATATCGGCATGGTCTGGACAGTGGTCACCTCTGGCAAAAGCAGACCCGACGGCGCCGCCCCTTTGTAGTCGCCGCCGGTGGCCTCCCCCTCTGCTCCCCTCGCGTCCCCTGCTTCTCCTCCATTTCTCCGGACCCCCCCTCGAGCCACGCGTCGCCGCCACCTCTCCCGTGCGCCGTCGGCCGTGTGACGACGCGCCGCACCCACAGTGCAGCCGCGGGACCCCCCTCCCCACACTAGTGATCAATAGCGCGCCGCGCTTATCCCCTCCCCGCGAATCCCGTCGTCCAGCCTCTGCCCTCCTCGCTCGGCGACGCGCCGCCCGCTACAGCATCGACGCGATGCTCGCCGGTCGCGGACACATCGCTCTCCCGCACCAGTACCTCGCCACCCCCGTCCCTATCCGCATTCACGGATTCCGCGTCGTCCAGCGCTGCCTGCGGCTACACCATCGACGCACCGCCCGTCGTCTCCCCTGCCACGGCCTCCTCACCCGCCACCTCGCCGCAAACTCCCGTCCGGACCCCCACCTCGGGAGGCTATAAAAGGGAGCCCTCGGTCCCCTTTGAGCACGGCAACACCTCACTCTCCCCCTCAGCCCTCTCCCCCTCCGTTATCAGACCCTAGGAAGCACCAGAGCTCCGACGACGAGCTCACCACCGCCGCTCGGCCTCCAGCAAATTCCCCACTATGAAGACCCCTCCTCCCCAATTCCTTCCACCCCTAGCCTCCCTAGACCACCATGAACCCTAGGCCGCACTCGCCCGGGTGATTGTTGGCCGGAATCACCGTCTCCGTCCTTGTCCGCATCTCGGCCGCCGCGGTCAACGACGCCGCCGCTGCTCCAAGCCTCCCCGCCACCCGTGAGCACGCCGACGGCCGGCACCTCACCTCCCCGAGCCTCCCCGCAGCCTCTCCCTTCCCTCCCTGTCACCGTAGCCGCGAGGAGACGCCGCCGGTGAGTTCGCCGGGCCAGCGACCCCCCTCTCGCCCTCTGTTTTTCTTTTTTTCTTCTTCCGCGCGTACCGGTTCGGCCCAGCAGCCACTGACCAGTGGGTCCCGGTCGTCAGAGTTTTAAACTTTTCTGAAATGTTTTTTCTTTATTTGTTTCTGTTTTTGAAAAGGGCAGATTTTAGGGTTAACTTTGAAAGGGTATATCTCTCTCAAAAAAATTCAGAAAAATGTGAATCTTTTTGCAGTGGCTTTGTTTTGAAAATATCTATCCTATGCCACTGGTTTCAACTGATTTGAAGTTCATTTTCCCACTGAACCTTGGAATGCTTTGCGGAAGGTTTTAACCACGTTTTCAAATTTCTTTAATAGATTCCAACCATTTTATTGAAGGAGAAGTTGATCCCACACCAGAAGGCAGGCCATCAGCCCCCAACCACCTGTTTCCAAGTTGCCGATACCTGTTTGCTATGTATATTATTTTTTTGCGCGATAGTTGCATCCCACATGTCTTATTACATGCCTATTATTTCATGTGACCTAATGCTACTTTTACTTTCTGCAATACGATAAACTCATGTTCCGTGAGTTGAGTTCCGGTACCCCGTCTAAATACACATTGGGTCCTGCCCAAGTGGATTGAAGCGGCTACTTTTCCGTAGAGTTGTGGCGTTGTGTTGGACGGTACCATGCACCACTGCCCATTCCGGGGACGATGGACTGGAGGAACCGCCGCAGTCAATGGAATGGTGGAACGGGATCGCATGGACGCCTCCACTAACTTATGTAGTCGACCCGTGGCTGCTACTGGCCGGAGACACCTCCTCCCTCGCCCGGTTGACGCTAACCGATTGTGTTATTTTATTTGTTACTCGACCCGTGGCTGCTACTGGCCAGAGACATCTCCGTCCTCGCCCGGTTGATTTTGTTATTTTATCTTTAGTCAACCTGTGGCTGTCACTGGTCGGAGGAAACTTCACCATCGCCCGGTTGACCTTACTCTACCTTGCTGAACTACTATGTGATTATTTTATGCTCATGTATATCTTGTGAACTAACGTTTGTTGCTGTCTTATGGCTGAGAATAAAAATTGACTAAAAAGATAACCACCTCCGTCGACTAGATTGAGTCTTATACTGCCACTCGCCAAACACACCTGCACAACCATGTGTCGTTGAAATGGGCAGACCGTAGCATAGTAGCCTACCGAGCCTCTTTTGATGCTACCCACTTGGCAAGTCTAGTCGGATACTGCATAGTTGTGGTCGGGGCTAGTCTTGTGAAGGTTCCGGAGCTAGGCGTTGCTCATGAGTTGGGACATGACGGATTCACTTCGTCATAAGACTTAGCCCGAGTGGTAAGTCGGTAGCTACACAAGGAGTGTCTTGGTAGAGCGGACGGCTACGGGGGAATAGGTTTGTGCGGCAGGTACCGGCCGTACCAGCTTAGACCCCAACGCGTGGATAAAAGTTGCAACCTCTTGAGAGTGTCAAATCTAGAATCTAGTATTGTTCCTACCTAAGGAATGGTGTTGGGTCCAGTCACACTAGAGTCAGTCCAGTCGAACACGGAGAAATAAATTCACCAAGCGGTCAGAGCTGGCCAAAGCTGAATGAGCAGAAAAGTGGACCATAGTTGGTCAAAGCTAAGCCCCGAAGTGGACCAGAGTTGGTCAAGCTTGAGAACATAAGAGTTGTGGATATGGTTGTGTGGAAATGAGACTCGTTCTCATAAGCCACGGTTTTCGTCACAGGTAAGTAGGTAAGTTAAGTCCAACCGTTTAGCTTGGACTCGCACCTTACCCTACTGCACCCATGCCATGCCATATAGGATCGTTGGTTACGGTTGATTGTGGATTGATGTCTTGCGAGTACATTCCATGTACTCACCTGGCTTTTCATGTGGCCAGATCCTCCTACTCCCGTCGCCGAGTACCCCTTATACGAGAACTAGATCCGGTATCCAGGCTGAGCCCTGTGGAGTTAGGCCCCCTTCGTCGCACGCTTCCGCCAATCCGCTGACGCCCTCTGATGAAGTCATGTTCGATAAATAATGTACAAACTGTTGTGTGCGCTAGGGCGCAGCCTTGTAATGAGACCCTTGTAATCCATTGTCGGTTCCCCGACCCCTTAATAAAGTGGTTATGTTCTGTTATCAAGTTGTCATATATTCAGTGCTCCTGGGACTGATATATGGGGTAACTCTATCTTCGGATCAGGGTGCCACAGAGATCGGGGTGCGTCTGGTTTAGCTCCCTCTTTGTCACATCCCGAATTTTGGCCCTATAAAATTTTCTTTGACAAAACCAAAATTTGGATTTGAATTTGGATCTTCTAATCTTGGCACCTCTATTTTATCCCACATTTCCAAAACCCCAAGGTTCTCAAAATATTCATCCTATCTTTAAATGCAAAAAGGGGCCTAAACCCTAGCCTTCAAAAGGAAGTGTGCCAAGGGTGACTTCAAAATTTCCCAAAAATTCCAGTGTGATTCCCAGCTAGGATAGAACCCATTTATGCAAAAAATATTGGGCGACTTGTTAAGAAAAGGATTGACCTTTTCCCTGATTTATTTTCTGCCTAAAACCCCAAAACCCTAGCTTTCCAAAGGAAGTAGGTCAAAACCATCTTCAAAATTCTACAAAAATTCAGGGAGTATCCCCAACCAGTATATAACCCAAATATGTAAAAATACTTGATACCTTGTTAAGAAAAAATTTGATATTTTTCCTATCTAAATTTCTGCCAAAAATTTCGGTTATTTTGAAAACCCCATAGATCATTTCTCCTTTTTATAAAAACACCCAAAATAGGTGCACATGACCAGTACCTATCTCAGGGGAATTTTTGGGGTCAATCCAATTAAATTTAAAGCCACAAAACCTGTTTTTCCTTTTTAACCGAAGGTGTTCGATGTATTTTCTTCTTCACCCGAGTTGCAAACCAGTAGAAACACATAACTAGGAAGTTGTAGATTTTCAATTTTTGCACCAAGTGACGCGATCAGTTTTCAATTTTGTGACCCAGGGTGAGGGAACCACCTTGATGCCGATATCGGCATGGTCTGGACAGTGGTCACCTCTGGAAGCAGACCCGACGGCGCCGCCCCTTTGTGGTCGCCGCCGGTGGCCTCCCCCTCTGCTCCCCTCGCGTCCCCTGCTTCTCCTCCATTTCTCCGGACCCCCCTCGAGCCACGCGTCGCCGCCACCTCTCCCGTGCGCCGTCGGCCGTGTGACGACGCGCCGCACCCACAGTGCAGCCGCGGGACCCCCCTCCCCACACTAGTGATCAATAGCGCGCCGCGCTTATCCCCTCCCCGCGAATCCCGTCGTCCAGCCTCTGCCCTCCTCGCTCGGCGACGCGCTGTCCACTATAGCATCGACACGATGCTCGCCGGTCGCGGACACATCGCTCTCCCGCACCAGTACCTCGCCACCCCCGTCCCTATCCGCATTCACGGATTCCGCGTCGTCCAGCGCTGCCTGCGGCTACACCATCGACGCACCGCCCGTCGTCTCCCCTGCCACGGCCTCCTCACCCGCCACCTCGCCGCAAACTCCCGTCCGGACCCCCACCTCGGGAGGCTATAAAAGGGAGCCCTCGGTCCCCTTTGAGCACGGCAACACCTCACTCTCCCCCTCAGCCCTCTCCCCCTCCGTTATCAGCCCCTAGGAAGCACCAGAGCTCCGACGACGAGCTCACCACCGCCGCTCGGCCTCCAGCAAATTCCCCACTGTGAAGACCCCTCCTCCCCAATTCCTTCCACCCCTAGCCTCCCTAGACCACCATGAACCCTAGGCCGCACTCGCCCGGGTGATTGTTGGCCGGAATCGCCGTCTCCATCCTCGTCCGCATCTCGGCCGCCGCGGTCAACGACGCCGCCGCTGCTCCAAGCCTCCCCGCCGCCCGTGAGCACGCCGACGGCCGACACCTCACCTCCCCGAGCCTCCCCGCAGCCTCTCCCTTCCCTCCCTATCACCGTAGCCGCCAGGAGACGCCGCCGGTCAGTTCGCCGGGCCAGCGACCCCCCTCTCGCCCTCTGTTTTTCTTTTTTTTCTTCTTCCGCGCGTACCGGTTCGGCCCAGCAGCCACTGACCAGTGGGTCCCGGTCGTCAGAGTTTTAAACTTTTCTGAAATGTTTTTCTTTATTTGTTTCTGTTTTTGAAAAGGGCAGATTTTAGGGTTAACTTTGAAAGGGTATATCTCTCTCAAAAAAATTCAGAAAAATGTGAATCTTTTTGCAGTGGCTTTGTTTTGAAAATATCTATCCTATGCCACTGGTTTCAATTGATTTGAAGTTAATTTTTCCACTGAACCTTGGAATGCTTTGCGGAAGGTTTTAACCATGTTTTTAAATTTCTTTAATAGATTCCAACCATTTTATTGAAGGAGAAGTTGATCCCACACCAGAAGGCAAGCCATCAGCCCCCAACCACCTGTTTCCAAGTTGCCGATACCTGTTTGCTATGAATATTATTTGTTTGCGCGATAGTTGCATCCCACATGTCTTATTACATGCCTATTATTTCATGTGACCTAATGCTACTTTTACTTTCTGCAATACGATAAACTCATGTTCCGTGAGTTGAGTTCCGGTACCCCGTCTAAATACACGTTGGGTCCTGCCCAAGTGGATTGAAGCGGCTACTTTTCCGTAGAGTTGTGGCGTTGTGTTGGACGGTACCATGCACCACTCCCCATTCCGGCGACGATGGACTGGAGGAACCACCGCAGTCAATGGAATGGTGGAACGGGATCGCGTGGATGCCTCCACTAACTTATGTAGTCGACCCGTGGCTGCTACTGGCCGGAGACACCTCCGCCCTCGCCCGGTTGACACTAACCGATTGTGTTATTTTATTTTCTTACTCGACCCGTGGCTGCTACTGGCCGGAGACATCTCCGTCCTCGCCCGGTTGATTTTGTTATTTTATCTTTACTCAACCTGTGGCTGTCACTGGTCGGAGGAAACTCCACCATCGCCCGGTTGACCTTACTCTACCTTGATGAACTACTATGTGATTATTTTATGCTCATGTATATCTTGTGAACTAACGTTTGTTGCTGTCTTATGGCTGAGAATAAAAATTGATTAAAAAGATAACCACCTCCGTCGACTAGATTGAGTCTTATAGTGCCACTCGCCAAACACACCTGCACAACCATGCGTCATTGAAATGGGCAGACCGTAGCTTAGTAGCCTACCGAGCCTCTTTTGATGCTACCCACTTGGCAAGTCTAGTCGGATACTGCATAGTTGTGGTCGGGGCTAGTCTTGTGAAGGTTCCGGAGCTAGGCGTTGCTCATGAGTTGGGGACATGCCGGATTCACTTTGTCATAAGACTTAGCCCGAGTGGTAAGTCGGTAGCTACACAAGGAGTGTCTTGGTAGAGCAGACGGCTACGGGGGAATAGGTTTGTGCGGCAGGTACCGGCCGTACCAGCTTAGACCCCGACGCGTGGATAAAAGTTGCAACCTCTCGAGAGTCTCAAATCTAGAATCTAGTATTGTTTCTACCTAAGGAACGGTGTTGGGTCCAGTCACACAAGAGTTAGTCCAGTCGAACACGGAGAAATAAATTCACCAAGCGGTCAGAGCTGGCCAAAGCTGAATGAGCAGAAAAGTGGACCATAGTTGGTCAAAGCTAAGCCCCGAAGTGGACCAGAGTTGGTCAAGCTTGAGAACATAAGAGTTGTGGATATGGTTGTGTGGAAATGAGACTCGTTCTCATAAGCCACGGTTTTCGTCACAGGTAAGTAGGTAAGTTAAGTCCAACCGTTTAGCTTGGACTTGCACCTTACCCTACTGCACCCATGCCATGCCATATAGGATCGTTGGTTACGGTTGATTGTGGATTGATGTCTTGCGAGTACATTCCATGTACTCACCTGGCTTTTCATGTGGCCAGATCCTCCTACTCCCGTCGCCGAGTACCCCTTATACGAGAACTAGATCCGGTATCCAGGCACAGCCCTGTGGAGTTAGGCCCCCTTCGTCGCACGCTTCCGCCAATCCGCTGAAGCCCTCTGATGAAGTCATGTTCGATAAATAATGTACAAACTGTTGTGTGCGCTAGGGCGCAGCCTTGTAATGAGACCCTTGTAATCCATCGTCGGTTCCCCGACCCCTTAATAAAGTGGTTATGTTCTGTTATCAAGTTGTCATATATTCAGTGCTCCTGCGACTGATATATGGGGTAACTCGATCTCCGGATCGGGGTGCCACAGAGCTTGGTATCAGAGCGTAACTGCCTGTAGGATACCCTAGTTCTAAACGGAGCCATAGATAGCGAACGTTGCTTCGCTTTGCTTTTGATTGTTTCTCTATCTGTTTGTTTTTCTAACCTTGCAACTCACATTTTTGGCTTCTACCCTTGGTACAGATGACGTTCAAGCTACCCGTAGAAACCCCCGCCTTGAACGTTCCCGGCATGCCGCAATTCCTCCAGGAGATTTGGGCACACCTCTACCCAACCTCTCCTCCCCTGACATACCGCGTACTCGCCTCCCGTTCTGGTGGGACTCACCCTGAGTTCGTCGCCACCGTCTACTTGTGCGCCTCGCCCGTGGGCCAAGGACACACGTACGCCCTCTCCTCCGGCATCACCCACCAGTCGACCTGGGCCATCCAGGAAGCCGCCGCAGATGCCATCGTTCTTCTCCGCACCCACGATCCCCACATGAAGAAGTGCACCCGCTATGTACATCTCCCGAGATTGGATTTGAGCAATGGGGATATCCTTTTTCCCAGCCCATGGAATCCCTCTCCAGAACTCACCACCCTACTCGAGTATACCTCCCACCTCCACCGGTATCTGCATAACACTCTTCTTCAGCTACCTAGGCCTCGCAATGGCATGACTGCAGCCGAGGTAGTGAAAGCACCAGTACCCAGCTTTTCTCATCAGATCCCTCCATACCCAGCTCACCTTCCTCTTACTCTTGACCAGCTTAGAGGAAGACTCGCTTCCACTCCCGCTCGAGCCACCGCGTTCCGTAGTTCTAGCGCCCCTCCTCGCTTCTTCACTGGATACACTCAGGAACCTCAGGCCCAGTGTCTCCGCGTCGACATCGGCACACCCTTCCCCTCGTACGCCCCCAGAACGCTGGGAAGGAGCATCAACGACATCGACATCATCGCACCTGCTACTCCCCTCGAGATGTAGTTCTAGACGCTAGCCTCAGGAGCAGTAGCGCTTGCATCCTAGTCGACGATCGCGTAGTCCGACGCGCGCGTGAATAATGTAGGAGTAATGGCTTGTCCCTCGTATGATATTGTGTACCATGTGTCATGTAACCCAACTCTCCATTGTATAAAAACGCCTTGGTTTTATCTCTTGCTTTTATTTGGATCTTCTTGGATGTTGCATTTCTTTCTCCCCCTTATGGAAGCTCATGGCACCCGTCAACCCCACCTTCAACCAACCAGGATGAGGCCCAACACAGGTGCAAGTGGCAGCCAAGGAACCCCAATCCGCCGTTCAGCCCGACAAGCCGGCATGGACCCAATGCCCCCACAGCCGCTGACTCCACCCCCACAGGAACCAACTCCAAGCCAGCTATTGTTGATGATGGATGAACACCACCAGCTGTACATGACTCAAATTATGAGGGAATTTGGCACCTACATGCAAGCACAGAACGCCCCTCGCCCGACCCGCTCCAAGCTGCAAGACTTCCAGCGTACCCGGCCACCCCAATTTTCGCAGGCCACCAACCCAATCGAAGCAGATGATTGGCTCCGTACCATGGAAAAGAAGTTAGAGATCGCTCGCGTTGACGAGCAAGACAAGGTACCTTTCGTCACTCACTATCTTGAAGGACCCGCCGATGTGTGGTGGGACAATCAGAAAGATATGAGAGGAAATGGAACCACTATCACCTGGACCGAATTCCAAGAAATCTTCCGCAAAGCCTACATACCCTCAAGCCTTATGAAGATGAAACAGCAGGAACTCCTAGCACTCACTCAGGGCAGCTCAACTGTAAGTGAGTACCTGACCAAGTTCAACGATCTTGCCCGTTATGCCCCGGATGATGTCAACACAGATGAAAAGAAGATGGACAGATTCCTCCACGGAATGCACTAGGCTATCAACACTCAGCTGAGCGTCCTACAGATTCCGGATTTTCAAGCCCTGGTTAACACCGCACTGATTTCAGAGAAGGAACACCGCACCATCTATGATTCCCACAAGAAGAAGTTTGAGTCTCGCAAGTACCAGCTAGAGGAAGCTCACAAGAAGCCACATACCTGGCCATCCAACTCACAGGCCCCTGCACCTCCAACCACTTGGACCCCACCCAGAAAGGAAGGATACCCCCGCAATGAGTTCTACCACAAGCATCCACTCGTGGATGACTGCAAGAGGGAAAATTCCTGCTTTAAGTGCGGCAAGAAAGGGCACTACATAGCTGATTGCCCATTGACCAAGAACAACAATGGCAGTAACAACAATCGCGACCTCAACAACCCTCCCGCCGGAAAAATCACGCCACCTCAAGTCGCTCGTGTCCACCACATGCCCGCCGAAGAAACCTACGAAGCTTCAGATGTGATGCTTGGTATGTGAACCACCAACGCTAAACTTGCAATAATTTTTGTTGACCCTGGAACTCCCCACTCTCTCGTTAGAAGGTTTCGTTGCAAGGCACCATTTTATGTTTTCCCTAGACTTGGACCTAAGCCACGAGTTCACGCGTGAGGAATGTCCCCTTCAAAGTTTGGACAAGCCAGAACGCCACACCCACCGCAGAGCCACAAGGTTAAATAAGGAAAAGGAGGACAAACCCACTAAGGAGAAGCCCCCTGGAAATGAGAGGATTCTTTGAGAGCAGAATAACCATACCTATTCCATGAGCAACTCGAATCTCGGGGACGAGATTCATTTTAAGGGGGGGAAGGTTTGTCACATCCCGAATTTTGGACCTATAAAATTTTCTTTGACAAAACCAAAATTTGGATTTGAATTTGGATCTTCTAATCTTGGCACCTCTATTTTATCCCACATTTCCAAAACCCCAAGGTTCTCAAAATATTCATCCTATCTTTAAATGCAAAAAGGGGCCTAAACCCTAGCCTTCAAAAGGAAGTGTGCCAAGGGTGACTTCAAAATTTCCCAAAAATTCCAGAGTGATTCCCAGCTAGGATAGAACCCATTTATGCAAAGATATTGGGTGACTTGTTAAGAAAAGGATTGACCTTTTCCCTGATTTATTTTCTGCCTAAAACCCCAAAACCCTAGCTTTCCAAAGGAAGTAGGTCAAAACCATCTTCAAAAATTCTACAAAAATTTAGGGAGTATCCCCAACCAGTGTATATCCCTAATATGTAAAAATACTTGATACTTTGTTAAGAAAATATTTGATATTTTTCCTATCCAAGTTTCTGCCAAAAAATTCGGTTATTTTGAAAGCCCCTTAAATCATTTCTCCTTTTTATAAAAAACACCCAAATTGGGGGCACATGACCAGTACCTATCTCAGGGAAATTTTTGGGGTCAATCCAATTTAATTTAGAGCCACAAAACCTGTTTTCCCTTTTTAACAGAAGGTGTTTGATGGATTTTCTTCTTCACTCGAGTTGCAAACCAGCAGAAACACATAACTAGGAAGTTGTAGATTTTCAATTTTTGCACCAAGTGACGTGATCAGTTTTCAATTTTGTGACCCAGGGTGAGGGAACCATCTTGATGCCGATATCGGCATGGTGTGGACAGTGGTCACCTATGGCAAAAGCAGACCCGACGGCGCCGCCCCTTTGTGGTCGCCGCCGGTGGCCTCCCCCTCTGCTCCCCTCGTGTCCCCTGCTTCTCCTCCATTTCCCAGGACCCCCCTCGAGCCACGCATCGCCGCCACCTCTCCCGTGTGCCGTCGGCCGCGTGATGACGCGCCGCACCCACAGTGCAGCCACGGGACCCCCCCTCCCCACACCAGTGATCAACAGCGCGCCGCGCTTATCCCCTCCCCGCGAATCCCGTCGTCCAGCCTCTGCCCTCCTCGCTCGGCGACGCGCCACCCGCTACAGCATCAACGCGATGCTCGCTGGCCGCGGACACATCGCTCTCCCGCACCAGTACCTCGCCACCCCCGTCCCTATCTGCATTCACGGATTCCGCGTCGTCCAGCGCTGCCTGCGGCTACACCATCGACGCACCGCCCGTCGTCTCCCCTGCCACGGCCTCCTCACCCGCCACCTCGCCGCAAACTCCCGTCCGGACCCCCACCTCGGGAGGCTATAAAAGGGAGCCCTCGGTCCCCTTTGAGCACGGCAACACCTCACTCTCCCCCTCAGCCCTCTCCCCCTCCGTTATCAGACCCTAGGAAGCACCAGAGCTCCGACGACGAGCTCACCACCGCCGCTCGGCCTCCAGCAAATTCCCCACTGTGAAGACCCCTCCTCCCCAATTCCTTCCGCCCCTAGCCTCCCTAGACCACCATGAACCCTAGGCCGCACTTGTCCGGGTGATTGTTGGCCGGAAACGCTGTCTCCTTCCTCGTCCGCATCTTGGCCGCCGCGGTCAACGACGCCGCCGCTGCTCCAAGCCTCCCCGCCACCCGTGAGCATGCCGACGGCCGGCACCTCACCTCCCCGAGCCTCTCCGCAGCCTCTCCCTTCCCTCCCTATCACCGTAGCCGCGAGGAGACGCCACCGGTCAGTTCGCCGGGCCAGCGACCCCCCTCTCGCCCTCTGTTTTTCTTTTTTTTCTTCCACGCGTACCGGTTCGGCCCAGCAGCCACTGACCAGTGGGTCCCGGCCGTCAGAGTTTTAAACTTTTCTGAAATGTTTTCTTTATTTGTTTCTGTTTTTGAAAGGGCAGATTTTAGGGTTAACTTTGAAACGGTATATCTCTCTCAAAAAAAATCATAAAAATGTGAATCTTTTTGCAGTGGCTTTGTTTTGAAAATATCTATCCTATGCCACTGGTTTAAATTGATTTGAAGTTCATTTGTCCACTGAAACTTGGAATGCTTTGCGGAAGGTTTTAACCACGTTTTTATATTTCTTTAATAGATTCCAACCAATTTATTGATGGAGAAGTTGATCCCACACCAGAAGGCAAGCCATCAGCCCCCAACCACCTGTTTCCAAGTTGCCGATACCTGTTTGCTATGTATATTATTTTTTTGCGCGATAGTTGCATCCCACATGTCTTATTACATGCCTATTATTTCATGTGACCTAATGCTACTTTTACTTTCTGCAATACGATAAACTCATGTTCCGTGAGTTGAGTTCCGGTACCCCGTCTAAATACACGTTGGGTCCTGCCCAAGTGGATTGAAGCGGCTACTTTTCCGTAGAGTTGTGGCGTTGTGTTGGACGGTACCATGCACCACTCCCCATTCCGGCGACGATGGACTGGAGGAACCGCCGCAGTCAATGGAATGGTGGAACGGGATCGCGTGGACGCCTCCACTAACTTATGTAGTCGACCCGTCGCTGCTACTGGCCGGAGACACCTCCGCCCTCGCCCGGTTGACGCTAACCGATTGTGTTATTTTATTTTCTTACTCGACCCGTGGCTGCTACTGGCCGGAGACATCTCCGTCCTCACCCGGTTGATTTTGTTATTTTATCTTTACTCAACCTGTGGCTGTCACTGGTCGGAGGAAACTCCACCATCGCCCGGTTGACCTTACTCTACCTTGCTGAACTACTATGTGATTATTTTATGCTCATGTATATCTTGTGAACTAACGTTTGTTGCTGTCTTATGGCTGAGAATAAAAATTGACTAAAAAGATAACCACCTCCGTCGACTAGATTGAGTCTTATAGTGCCACTCGCCAAACACACCCGCACAACCATGCGTCGTTGAAATGGGCAGACCGTAGCTTAGTAGCCTACCGAGCCTCTTTTGATGCTACCCACTTGGCAAGTCTAGTCGGATACTGCATAGTTGTGGTCGGGGCTAGTCTTGTGAAGGTTCCGGAGCTAGGCGTTGCTCATGAGTTGGGGACATGCCGGATTCACTTCGTCATAAGACTTAGCCCGAGTGGTAAGTCGGTAGCTACACAAGGAGTGTCTTGGTAGAGCGGACGGCTACGGGGGAATAGGTTTGTGCGGCAGGTACCGGCCGTACCAGCTTAGACCCCAACGCTTGGATAAAAGTTGCAACCTTTCTAGAGTGTCAAATCTAGAATCTAGTATTGTTCCTACCTAAGGAACGGTGTTGGGTCCAGTCACACTAGAGTCAGTCCAGTCGAACACGGAGAAATAAATTCACCAAGCGGTCAGAGCTGGCCAAAGCTGAATGAGCAGAAAAGTGGACCATAGTTGGTCAAAGCTAAGCCCCGAAGTGGACCAGAGTTGGTCAAGCTTGAGAACATAAGAGTTGTGGATATGGTTGTGTGGAAATGAGACTCGTTCTCATAAGCCACGGTTTTCGTCACAGGTAAGTAGGTAAGTTAAGTCCAACCGTTTAGCTTGGACTCGCACCTTACCCTACTGCACCCATGCCATGCCATATAGGATCGTTGGTTACGGTTGATTGTGGATTGATGTCTTGCGAGTACATTCCATGTACTCACCTAGCTTTTCATGTGGCCAGATCCTCCTACTCCCGTCGCCGAGTACCCCTTATACGAGAACTAGATCCGGTATCCAGGCAGAGCCCTGTGGAGTTAGGCCCCCTTCGTCGCACACTTCCGCCAATCCGCTGACGCCCTCTGATGAAGTCATGTTCGATAAATAATGTACAAACTGTTGTGTGCGCTAGGGCGCAGCGTTGTAATGAGACCCTTGTAATCCATCGTCGGTTCCCCGACCCCTTAATAAAGTGGTTATGTTCTGTTATCAAGTTGTCATATATTCAGTGCTCCTGGGACTGATATATGGGGTAACTCGATCTCCGGATCGGGGTGCCACTCTTGGAGCTCTCCCGCGCCCCCTCCCCTCTCCCCCGCCATCGATCAACCGGCGGCCACCGCCGCGTCACCGCTCCGTGCCCCCGGCCTGGCCGAGGCTTGGACCGGCCTGAGGCCGGAGGCCTCGGGCAGGTGCCCGGCCTGCGCGCCTGGTGTCGGGGATATCATACCCGGATACCCCAAAGACAGCGATAAGGCAACCTCCACCAGGCTCCCTAGGTCACCAGCCCGCTGCCTATATAAAGCAGGGCAGCAGGCTGGTTTCCCACAGAGGAGGGAGCCCTAGGGTTTGGCACCCTCTCGATCTGGATCTGAAAAAATCCCCCTCTCCTCTCTCTCTCCTTCCACCAACCACCAAGAACACCCCCATGACCGTAGCTCGAGGCAACACCAATTTGTTGCCATGGGCACCGTATACTACATCCAAGCCTGGGAATCGAACCAGGTCTTCATCTACGTGAAGATTGAAGCAAAAATGAGGAGCAGATCAACACCAAGATCGTCTTCCTCGCGCACACGCCTGCTCCTCCGATCTCGAGCGCCACCGCACGTCCTTCCTCCTCGCAGGCAAACAACAGCAGCAGATCGGCATCATCCACGCCACCAGCGCGTCAAGCAGCAGCGGATCGACCTCAGCGCCCGCCTCTCCTTCGCCTCTGGCCGCGCCCGTCTGCGCCTCCTCGCGTCCAAGCTTTCCTTCACGCCGGCGCCGCTCCTGCCAAGGTCTTCGCCGCGCCCGTCTGCGTCTCTCCATCCGACCTCGGGCCCGTGCTCCTCCAAGCCCTCACCTCCGCACCTCTCCCCTGCGCCTCGTCGAGCCCGCCCGGCCGCCGGCCGCGCCCCGTGCATCTCCGCGTTGACCTCCACCGACTCCAGTCTCTGCCCGTCGACTCCCGCGTCCGCGCGACCGTGCCCACGTCTCGCATGCTCTCCGGCCGCCTCCGCCTCCAGCCCGCACAGCCGCCTCCGCTCGGCTCCGACCCGGCCCCGGCCGCCTCCGCCTCCAGCCCGCACCGCCGCCTCCGCTCGGCTCCGACCCGGCCCCGGCCGCCTCCGCCTCCAGCCCGCACCGCCGCCTCCGCTCGGCTCCGACCCGGCCCCGGCCGCCTCCGCCTCCAGCCCGCACAGCCGCCTCCGCTCGGCTCCGACCCGGCCCCGGCCGCCTCCACCCCACTCCACGCAGGCCGGCTGGAAGAAAGAGAAGAAGAAAAGAAAAAAAAGGGGGAACGGGCCGGCTGGAGAGGAGAGGAAAAGAAAAATAAGGAAAAGGGGAGCCGGCCGGGCCGGCTAAAAAAAGGGGAGTTTGCCAGGCTGGTTGCCTCTGCCCGTTCAGCCGGCAGGGCCGACTCCAACTCCACCCGGCTGCCAGGCCGGCTACGAGCAAGCCGGCTACCCCTAATCTGTTCGGTTTCCAGATTACAGCACATCAACTTCGACTATAGAACGTAACAAAAACGTAAGTCGGTAGTCCCGAGAAACACCCGGGGGCTGTCTCTCTGCTTTTTCTCAAATCTTCGCTTCTCGTGTCCGGCTTTGCCCACACTTTTTTTTTCCGTAGACGGCTAAGTAGTGTGCATGATCCCGCATGGACGGTGAAGTGCACATGAAAGACGTTGAGGGAGGAAATGGCTTGGACAATTTGGACGCACTGTTCTTCGCTAACCCAAGCGCTTTTTCCCGAGATCGACTAAGTAGTGTGCATGATCCCGCTTGGACGGTGAAGTGCACATGAAGGAACGTCAAAGGAGGAAATGTCTTGGACAATCTAGATGCCCTCTTCTTCGCTAGCCCAAGGGCTTTTTTCCGAGATTGGCTCAGTAGTGTGCACGGCACCAAACGGTTAACTCCTCGCGCCCGGTCCGGACCGGCGAGGAGAACAAGCTGGAGGTCGCATCCACATGAAAGACATCAAAGGAGGAAACAACTTGGACGACCCGATCGTCTTCTTTTCTAAATGTTGGTTCGCTCGAACCCAATCCCCGAAGTCTAAGTAGTGTGCATGATCCCGCATGGCCAACTCTTCGCATCCGGCTGCAGTATCGCCAGTCGACCAGCCGGCAAAGAGCACAAGCCGGGACGATGAAGTGCACACGAACGATCTGAAGGGCTCAGACCAAAGCGAGTTGGCATAAAATCCACAAAAGCTTCAATCACCGTATAATTTATATACCGAGATCTGTGACTAACACTGTTTCTTGCATGACTATTCTTGGGTCAACCTGCCGAGGCCCTCCCGCCGGAGCTGCAGGACCTCGACAACTTCGGGGGCCACCTGCAACCGGCTGCCGCTCAATCAGGACGACATTTGGCTCCCACTGTGGGGCCGACTCGGGGGCTCGACATCGCCTTCGCCCTCTCCGCGAAACTCGGGGGCTCGACATCGTCATCGCCCTCCTCGTGAAACTCGGGGGCTCGACATCGCCATCGCCCTCCTCGCGAAACTCGGGGGCTCGACATCACAATCACCCTCCTCGCGAAACTCGGGGGCTCGACATCACCATCACCCTCCTCGTGAAACTCGGGGGCTCGACATCATCATCGCCCTCCGCACCGACAAACCCGGGGGCTCGACATCGCCATCGCCCCAGCCCTGCAGTTCTTGATGGGGTCGCAGCATGGAAAACAAAAAATTTCCTACGCGGCAAGCGGAATAAACCTCAAGAACTAGATCTACTAGATGAAAATAGCGAAGGTGAGATCCAATCTCTTACCCTTGAAGATCAACAAACACGTTTTGTCGGTGCAGGGGTTGGCTAGTCGATCCCCGCAACTAGACTCGTCTAGTCGCGAGGAGATGTATTATCCTCGAGATCCAATCTGGTGAAGTGCAGCAACGGGCAGCACCTCCGCGGCGTCCACACGTACGGCTCGATGAAGACGTCGACTCCTTGATCCCGCAAGCAAGAGGACGTGGCCTTGATGATCTCAGCAGCACGACGGTAGTGCCGGTGATGATGACGATCTCCGCGAGCAGGGCTTCGCCAAGCCAAGCAAGAGGAGAGGGAGAGGTGGAGGTGGCGCATCACCCTAGGGTAAGGGAGGTGCGGCAGCTCTAGATGGAGGTGAGGCGGCGGCAGCCCTCCGGGGAGAGAGGGGTGCGGCTAGGGTTTTAGGGTGGAGGGAGGTGGTGCGGCAGGGGACTTGGGGCGGCAGGCACAAGGGTGTGCCGCACCCCTCCCCTCCCCCCTTTATATAGGTGGCGGCTAGGGCTAGGGCAGGGGCCGGCCGGCCCCCTCTTGCCTTGCCCCCCAAGTTGGAGTCCATCTAGGACTCCTCCTTGGGCCCCTTTCCTAAAGGGGTGGAGCCGGCCCCTAGTCCAACTAGGACTTGGCCGGCCCCCTTCTTCCTTTGCCGCATGGGCCCATGTGGGCCTAGGTGGTGCGGCACACCAAGGTGGTGGCTGCACTCCTTTGGTACATGTGGGTCCATCTAGACACTTCTAGAACCTTCCGGAAACTTTCCGGTACCCTGTAAATATTTCCGGAACTTTTCCGAAACCTCCAGAAACCACTTTCCATATATGAATTTTATTCTCCGGACTCCTCCGGAACCTCTCGTGACGTCCGGGATCCCATCCGAGACTCCGAATCACCATTCGTTCGTTTCATCACAAAACCTAAATTCATCGGAACATTAAGTGTGTGACCCTACGGGTTCGAGAATGCATAGACATGATCATATCAATAATTAATAGCGGGACCGGGATGCCCATATTAATTCCTATACACTCAACGAAAACCTTTTCTCGATTGAACCACGATGCCGGAGATTCAATTAATCTCATATACGATTCCCTTTGTCTCACGATATTTTACTTGCCCGAGATATAATCGTTGACATCCCCATGTCCAGTTTTATCTCGTTACCGGCAAGTCCTCTTTACTCGTCCATAATATAGGATCCTCGTGATTACTACTTAATCACCTGTCTGCAGACTTTTGATGCTATATTACCGAGAAGGCCTGAAGATATCTTCTCCGTCACATGGAGGGACAAATCCCACTCTTGATTCATATCACCCAACAACCCACCATCGGAGATACCTGAAAGCCACCTTTATAATCACCCAGTTACGAAGTGACGTTTGATGTCCACAAAGTATTCCTCCGGCGAACGGGGAGTGATATAATCTCATGGTCTAAGGAAACTATATTTGGCCTATTGAAAAAGTGTTGACAACAAAACTTTGTGACACGATTAATTGCAACTCTTTATTTGGGTCATGTCCATCACACCATTAGTCTTAATGATATGACTCCGTTATCAAGTGACTATAACAAGTCCATAGTTAGGAAACTCTAACTATCTCTTGATCAACGAACTAGTCCTGTAGAGGCTCACTAGGGACTCCGGGTGTTTATATTCCACACATGTATTATGTTTCCATTTAATACAATTATAGCATGGATAATAAACTATTATCATAAACGTGAATATGCTTAATAAACCATTTTATTATTGCCTCTAGGGCATATTCCCAACAGTCTCCCACTTGCACTAGAGTCAATAATCTAGTTTACATTTCCTCGATCCAACACCCATAAAGTCTCACTCATGAAGTCTCAGTGCTGATCATGTTTGCTTGTGGAAGAGGTTCTGTCCGTGCTCTGTACTTTACAGCTCTTTATGTCCTTTGCAAAATTTGTAACTGTCACCTAATTTGACATTACTTTATCATCTCATGATAAACTTCCTATCATCCCATGATAAAACTCATTATCATATAATGCATATAATATTGTTGGTTATAGAGTGAGATATTCGGATCCTTTTATGCCTATACGTATGATCAGTCAAATGGACTTTCTCATAACATATGCATCCGGAACTCACTCGATCTTGAAACAACTTTCTCAAACCAAAATATTATATCTTATTTCAATCCTTGAATTAATCATATACTCCTATATGTGTAGACTTAACAAATCAACAGTGAACCTTGTCACTTTGATATTTCCGATCATGCTTTCGCTGCGCTGCTCTGACTCTAAAATATCTCCAATTTAGTCTGGCTTTATGACTTCAACCAAGTCTACCATTTTCTAAATTTATCTCAATTTCATGAAAAATGACTCCTCATTCATCATGTTCTTACAACTAAGAACTTGGGTCACATATCGTCATATACAAACACATGGTTCTTATATGTTGAGACCTATGAACAATTCATATTGAATTCCAACATATCCTTCAACCATCAATTTTGTACTGAGTTCTCAACTCAATGTTTCACCTATATGTCACAATGAGACGAACCGTTCTTCTCTTGTTTTATTTTGAACTCCTTCAAAAAATATTTAGGTTAAACATCTGACTTTAATGTTTATCAAACTTATCTATCCTCCATAGATACATTCATCTACATGAATATTTGACGTTCAAACTAACTTCATAAGTTATGCATTGGTCCATGGACAACATTACAACATTTACGAAATCTCCATTTCATTCAAATACGATGTTGTAAACTCCCACTCAAATATACACCATACACATATTAATTGTGAAACCACTATGGCTCCCACTCAGAATATGTTATCTTTATATTTGACCATGATTAACTAGTCCCACTCAAACATATGTCACCACATATTCTGATTATGGAAATTAATTTCTGCTCTAACTTAATATATGTCACCCACATATCTTAATTAGATCTCACTCAGTTTCTTATGCTCTTTCTCGACACTTTGGACTCCTCCAAAACTCTTAACTCTTAAGATTCGAGAACTCATATACGAAACGCCAGCACCTTGCCAGCTCTAAGTTTTTATTTATTCCACGCAAACTCTTTGCANTTTCTTATGCACTTTCTCGACACTTTGGACTCCTCCAAAACTCTTAACCTCTTAAGATTCGAGAACTCATATACGAAACGCCAGCACCTTGCCAGCTCTAAGTTTTATTTATTCCACGCAAACTCTTTGCAAAATAAATATGTGAAACATTATTTTCACAAAATCAAGTAACGATTACTTTATGATTCAAACTTAAAATAGAATGACTTTTAGTCACTTTCGTATTTTAAAGTTTCTATTTCTTCTTTTGTAGTTTTGCAGGTATGTCTTGTTTCTCAAACATGACAAGTAAATCATGAATATTATTTTGCAACTTTTGACAAAATTCATATTCTTGAAACCTACATCTCTTTAGATAAGCTAAACCAAAAAATTTAATGATCACCATCATTAAAACCTTTTATGTGTCAAGTTTTAACCAACATAGCACTTTACATATGTGCCACTTGATACACAAACATGCAAGGTTTAAGCTTTCTAAATTTATTCCAACAATTCTTTTATCCATGAAACCATTTCATGATAAAACCACTAAAACACACAACACAACCAAACACATTGGTTTGTTCCTTTTAGTCTTACATTGTGGAATCTCTATTCATAATCTCATATGAATATTCTACAAAACTCCATTTGCTTTGACTCTTAATTATCTCATAATTATTGAAACCACTATTTCACATAACTCATATGCGAAACGCAAATCATTAAATAGATCCTTTATTTAAAACAAGAGTGTTATCAAAATAAATCTAAATGATACTAATAAAACCTTAAAACCAAAACCCTTCTTTATGACCACATAATATCAAATATAATGTGACTACAATACTTTAGGTTTATCAAAACACTTTTGAATAATCTCTAAATATTGTAATTTGTGATAACACTTGTCACAAGTCTCCATACTAAACAATAACTCAAATATTTGTCTCTTTTGATCAAATCGAAAAGACTCAATTATCTTGTTAACTCAATATCCTTTACTTCCAAGGTCTCATTATGACATGAATAAATACTCCTATTTACTCATTCACGATAAGATAATGATGTCTCTCATTCACTGGAAAAATTCCACCAACACTTGTGTTTATTTTCCAGTTACTCATGGCATTTTCAGAAAATGGCATTTTTTTAATTATGCTACTTGGTGATGCGCATCAGAGTACTCACCAACACTATAGCACAACTAAAACAAATCTCATCATTAAGTATTGGATATTTTAGCATGTTTTTATTTTATAAGTGTTTAACTAATTATCGTTTAAATCTAACAAAGGACAATAATCTCATAACCGAAACGTGATCTCCAAAAAGGATTACTCATGAAAATAGAACAACCACTTGTCTTTGACATGAACGACTGCCTCACAAACCGAGACACACTAATTTAAGATCACACTTAATTCGATTACAAAACTCATTCAAATCCTCTAATTTAAAACGATAAATATAGAAGTAGAACATCGCCAGCATCAACTCCTTGATTGCCATCTTCCCGCGAAATCCACTCAGTCCCTCCATGCACTTCTCAAACGGCTGGCCCTGTTTTCACAAAACAGCACAAGTATCAAATACTTAGCTCACCACAAGTGTAAATGGGACATTTAAACATTTATAACTAGTATATCAAAATATACCTTCTGCATTGACTACTTCTCCTGCTATGGGTTCCACTTTAACTTGACATAGCCGGGAAATAAACTCACAGAAAGTGATCGAATCCCTTCCCATGATATAGTTCCTGACATAATCCTTATAGCTGGGGGAAAGCGAGCGCAACACCCCATCTATTGCCATCTCGTCAGTTATTTCATGGTTCCAAACATCCACCATAGTATAATACAACCGATGCATCTTACTTAGGTGTTGTTCCAAGCAAGTGTTTTCTTCCATCTTAGTTGAAAGAAAAACATCCAAGCATTCAAACCTTGCAACTCTAACTTGTGCTATGAACCTTCTTTTCAGCTCATCGACAATCTCCATTGCGCTCAAGTTTCCAAATTGTCTACCAAGGTTAGAATCCATGAAGGTGCATATCAGCCACTCGACTCTCAAGTAGGTGGTCTTTTGATCGTACCACTCCATATACTCCTCATAGTTTGCAGAAACATCAGGGCATTCTTCTAAAGGTTCATCTATCACGTAGAGCTCATTATTGGTGTGTAGGGCTTCTCTCAAACGCATGTACCACTCAGCAAAGTTTGACCCATCGAGACGCAGCTCCTCAGCAAGAAACATACTACTGTAGTCGCCCATGATCTACAAGGATTTTGCAAAGACATCTTTAGGACACTTGTTTATGATAATTTTAGTTCAACTTAATCAAATTAATATATGAACTCCCACTAAACTCAACATCTCTCTGGTTGTTTAGTGACACACGATCAAATTCACTACACCACAACCGATCATCACGTGAGATGATGTAGCTTCAATGGTGAACAACTCAGTGTTGATCATATCATTCATATGACTCGTGTTTAACCTTTCGGTTCCGTGTTCCCGAGGCCATGTCTGTACATGCTAGGATCGTCAAGACAACTGTAGTATTTTCGCATGTGCAAACTGGCTTGCACCAGTTGTATGTGAACGTAGAGTCTATCACACCCGATCATCACGTGATGCTTCGAAACGACGAACTTTTGCAACGGCGCATACTAGGGGAGAACACTTAATCATCTTGATATTAACATGAGAGATCACCTTATCATGCTACCGTCGCGATCACATCTAAGCATAACAATAAGGTGCATAAAAGGGATTAACATCACATGCAATTCGTAATTGTGATATGATATGGCCTTTCTTCTTATGCTTTTTGATCTCCATCTTCAAAGCACCGGCAAGATCTCCATCTCCGGCATGATCTCCATCATCGTGGCGCCATTACCATGGTTGTCCACCAACTATTGCAACTACAACTAATGCTACTCTTAGCAATAAAGTAAAGCAATTACATGGTGATTCTTTGACACGCAGGTCACATAAAATAAAAGACAACCATATGGCTCCAGCCGGTTGCCCTACTCGTCGACATGCAAGTCGCGAAATATTACAAACATGATCATTGCATACATTATCACAAATCACATTGGCCATATCACATCACTTGACCCCCTCTGCAAAAACAAGTTAGACGTCCTCTACTTTGTTTATGCAAAATTTTACGTGGCTTGGGTCAACGAGATAGAACCGTTCTAATCTACGCAAAACCACAACGGTGATATAATAGTCGCTTATTTACTCATCCTTTTGAAAGGCCTTCCATTAAAAATTGCATCCTCACTAAAGCAAGAGAAACAGACACCCGCCAGCCACTTATGCAAAACAAGTTGCATGTCAGTCGTGGAACCGGTCTCTCGTGCGTGGACGAGTAAAGTTGGTCCGGGCCGCTTCAATCTCACAATACCGCAAAGATGCAAAGTGCACGCGAGAAGGTATCAACATAAAATATCAACGGCCACAACTCCTTGTGTTCTAATTGCACCAACATCTATGAATAGATCTAGGCTCTGATACCACTGAAGGGGTCGTAGCATAGAAAACAAAAAATTTCCTACGCGGCAAGCGGAATAAACCCCAAAGATCTAGATCTATGAGATGAAGATAGCGAAGGTGAGATCCAATCTCTTACCCTTGTAGATCAACAAACGCGTTTTGTCGGTGCAGGGGTTGGCTAGTCGATCCCCGCAACTAGACTTGTCTAGTCACGAGGAGATGTGTTATCCTCGAGATCCAATCTGGTGAAGTGCAGCAACGGGCAGCACCTCCGCGGCGTCCACACGTACAGCTCGATGAAGACGTCAACTCCTTGATCCCGCAAGCGAGAGGACGTGGCCTTGATGATCTCAGCAGCACGACGGTAGTGCCGGTGATGATGACGATCTCCGCGAGCAGGGCTTCGCCAAGCCAAGCAAGAGGAGAGGGAGAGGTGGAGGTGGCGCAGCACCCTAGGGTAAGGGAGGTGCGGCAGCTCAAGGTGGAGGTGAGGCGGCGGCAGCCCTCCGGGGAAGGAGGGGTGCGGCTAGGGTTAGGGTGGAGAGGGGGTGCGGCTAGGGTTCTTGGGGCGGCTAGCTCAAGGGTATTCCTTGGTGTGCCGCACCCCTCCCCCCCCCTTATATAGGTGGCGGCTAGGGCTAGGGCAGGGGCCGGCCGGCCCCATCTTGCCTTGCCCCCCAAGTTGGAGTCCATCTAGGAATCCTCCTTGGGCCCCTTTCCTAAAGGGGTGGAGCCGGCCCCTAGTCCAACTAGGACTTGGCCGGCCCACCTTCTTCCTTTGCCACATGGGCCCATGTGGGACTAGGTGGTGCGGCACACCAAGGTGGTGGCTGCACCCCTTTGGTCCATGTGGGTCCATCTAGATACTTCTAGAACCTTCCGGAACCTTTCCGGTACCCTGTAAATAATTTCCGGAACTTTTCCGAAACCTCCGGAAACCACTTTCCATATATGAATCTTATTCTCCGGACTCCTCCGGAACCTCTCGTGATGTCCGGGATCCCATCCGAGACTCCGAATCACCATTCGTTCGTTTCATCATTTAATTCATCGCAAAACCTAAATTCATCGGAACGTTAAGTGTGTGACCCTACGGGTTCGAGAATGCATAGACATGATCATATCAATAATTAATAGCGGGACCGGGATGCCCATATTAATTCCTATACACTCAACGAAAACCTTTTCTCGATTGAACCACGATGCCGGAGATTCAATTAATCTCATATACGATTCCCTTTGTCTCACGATATTTTACTTGCCCGAGATATAATCGTTGACATCCCCATGTCCAGTTTTATCTCGTTACCGGCAAGTCCTCTTTACTCGTCCATAATATAGGATCCTCGTGATTACCACCTAATCACCTGTCTGCAGACTTTTGATGCTATATTACCGAGAAGGCCTGAAGATATCTTCTCCGTCACATGGAGGGACAAATTCCACTCTTGATTCATATCACCCAACAACCCACCATCGGAGATACCTGAAAGCCACCTTCATAATCACCCAGTTACGAAGTGACGTTTGATGTCCACAAAGTATTCCTCCGGCGAATGGGAGTGATATAATCTCATGGTCTAAGGAAACTATATTTGGCATATTAAAAGTGTTGACGACAAAACTTTTGTGACACGATTAATTGCAACTCTTTATTTGGGTCATGTCCATCATACCATTACTCCTAATGATATGACTCCGTTATAAAGTGACTATAACAAGTCCATAGTTAGGAAACTCTAACTATCTCTTGATCAACGAACTAGTCCTGTAGAGGCTCACTAGGGACTCTGGTGTTTATATTCCACACATGTATTATGTTTCCATTTAATACAATTATAGCATGGATAATAAACTATTATCATAAACGTGAATATGCTTAATAAACTATTTTATTATTGCCTCTAGGGCATATTCCCAACACTTTGCCATCGGCATAAGTCTCTCCCCCCCATAGCCGCCGGAGCTCGGCCGCCGTCATCCTCCCCTCCCCACGGTCGCCGGAGCTCGGTCCCCGGCCCCTCCCCTCCGGCCATGGCCCACCCCGCTCCCCTCCGCCGCCCGTACCTCCCCGCTCCCCTCTAGCCGCCCGCACCTCCCCTACCCTCTGCCGCCTGCACCTCCCCGCTCCCCTCTAGCCGCCCGCACCTCCCCTCCCCTCTGCCGCCCGCACCTCCCCGCTCCCCTCCGGCCACCCACCCCGCTCCCCTCCGCCACCCGTCGTGCTCCCCTCCCCTCCCCAACCCCGCTCCTCTCCTCCGAGCCCGCCGCCCCGGCCACCCTTCCCCCGAGCACCCACGCCCCGGCCACCCTCCACCGAGCCCGCCTCCACCGAGCAGCCTCCACCGAGCCCTGCAGGTGAGCTTTTTTTAGTTTTTTTAATTTTCTGTTAAAATCTTAGAAATGATAGTTATTTTTCTGCAATATGTTAGCTTAATTAGTATGTTAGCTAATTAGTATGTTAATTAATGTTAGCTAATTAGTATGCTAATTAATTTTAGGGTTTGTTAATTAAAATCTTAGAAATGTTAGTTAATTTTTAGTTAATTAGTATGTTAGCTGCAATATGTTAGCTTTTAGTTAATTAGTTAATTTTCTGTTAATTATTTTTTTCTGTTAATTTCTCTTATTCATCAGATGTCGTAGATTCCCGCCGCCCATCGTTGCGAGGCTTCTTCCGGAGCTGAGGAGGGCCGTCTCGGTGCCCCTGTTCCATCGCGACCTCCTCGACCATCTCTCCCCCGTTCACGCTTCGAGGGTATAACTCTTTCGCCTCTCTTGCTGCATAGGTTTATTTTGGTCTAGATCACCAAGTCAGTCGCGCAACCGAGTCAGATCCCATCCGGAAGGGTTACAAATTTATAAATATGCAGGATTGTCCATCTCTGCATATTTATAACCGTAACACTTCCGGATTGTCCATGTTGGACAGTCCGAGTACGTGTAGATCGGGTCGTGTCCCATGTTCTACCCCTTCCTGAGACGGAATTTCGGCAGCACCTCCCCGTTGTTCTTCGGATGCACACCCTCTCGGCTTGACAAGCTCGAGACGTGTATTCTGAAGAACAGCGGGGAGGTGTTGTCGAAATTCCGTCTCGGGTCGGGGTAGAACATGGGACACGACTCGATCTACACGTACTCGGGCGGGATAGGCCTGCCTATTAGAACTTGCTGCATAGTATGAAATGCGTTGTGTACGTTGTTTGGCTCCCAATAAAGCAGAGGATGGCAGATAATGGGTGGATGTACAGTGGCCATATCAGTAAGACTGAAAGAACAGATGAGTGGGAACGGAAGACTGATTTATTGGTGAAGGAGTTAGGGTGTGGTTCAAAAAAGTCAGGAATTCGTCCAAGATGCCCTTGCACTAATTGCAAGAATCATCACCGTCAGGGAAAGGATGACATGACTAAACACCTTTGGTTGAATGGGTATATGCCTAACTTTGTCACGGCTGTCGACTTTGCTCAATACGAACGTGACAGAGGTGAGGTGATGCGGCAGCGGATCGATGGCAATGAGTACGATTGGATTAGAAATTTCCTAGATGATCTCCACGATGCCGACATGCCGGATTCGCCACCTCAAGGGGAGGAACCGCCTGAACCGGAGGAACCGGGTGAACTAGAGGAACCGGAGCAAACCGCGAAGCAATTGGACCTATCCCAAGGGGACTCGCCAGCCTTCGAGTTTGCTTGGAGCTCTTATTCGTCACTTTTGGCCAGGCTTCTACACTCCTGCCGGCGGCGTCGAGAGGAAGCTAGCCATTACTTGGCTTGACTACGAGGGTGCTCCGTCCCCGGGCTTCCACAGTGCTGCTGACGCTGTGATCACCAAGTTTCGGGTAAGACATATTTCTCGAGTTTCGTTCATACTTGATTACCCCACCGTGCTAACTCATGACTCCCACAATTTCTTTATGCATATTTGAAGTGCTTTTACCGGGTGCTGGAGGAGCACAGGGCCGAGGCGGACAGGAATTTGCACAGGGCTTGTGTGAGGTTGACACGGCAGCAGTGGTACAACCAAAAGCACACATCCATCAGCGCTTTCTGTTCTGAGAGGGGCATGAGGGTCTACAAGGCGCAGATTGTCAAGAACCCGCCGCAGTTGACCGTCGAGGATTACATGTCGGTAAGTAAACTGTCAATGAAATTCTATATTGCGTATTGCATTTTCAATGATATTACATTATCTGTTCTTTACTTGAGTATTGCATTTTTTAGGTAATGCCCCTGTGGGCCGATGGAAAAGATGATGCATGGGAGGCGCTGGCTAAGAGGTGGACCGGGGAAGACGCTGAGTTCGCCGCTGTGAACGAGCGGAACAAGAAGAACCGAGGCACCGATGGAACACACAGTGGGTGAAACATCAACCATGGGCGTTTCAACGAAAGGCTGGTATGTATATACATGGAGCTACCTGCATTTATTTCCCATCATGTTGCTACTTGATACGCATAACATTTCTTTTCCGATGCAGGAGGCCGCTTCCGGGGAGCATCTTAGTAACATGTCAACTTGGAAGAAGATGAAGCAGAAGAAGCTTGATCTAAGTGAGCCTCAGCCCTCGCTTTCCAAGTACTACGGCACAACCGAGAAGGACTTGGACGCCTACTGCACGTCGTTCTCCGAGTTATACCCGGAGGTGGATGACCCCCTTGAGCAGGAGACCGACGAGACTGCGTTGATCCTGTCGGGGCACGGGATGGAGCATGGCCGTCCGCGCATTCTTAGTGCGGTGGTCAGGCCTGGCAGGACCTTCATGCAGGTCAAAGCTACCATCCCCGCCGGCACCACTATCCCGCCTCCTCGACAGCCTCGTCAATCCCGCGATGTAAGTCTTTCTCACTATCATCCTCTTTCCGATATTCCTTCCTGCATGGCTAAGTTGACGAGATTCATCATTTTTTAAATTGTAGCCTGATTTCGAGGACGCCTACGATGCCGCTCATGCGAGCTACGTCGAGGACATGGCTCTGTGGAACGAGAGGGATCAGGCCTACGCCGCGTACACGGAGGCGTTCCAAGCGGTAAGTTTCAACCTTTACTTTTGCAAAAGATCACAAGTCCCAATTCCCCTAGTTTGAATCTTTATTTCTACAACCCTTGGCAGGCTACGATTAGGTTTATGCAAACTGGAGAGCGGGGGGACCCGATAGGAGCTGCGCCTCCTAGGCCCGGGCCGCCGCCAGTCTTTCCTTCGAGGGAGATGTTTGCTCGCACATATTACACATCGAACCCGGTAAGTTCTTGCCAAACCAGTGGTTACCGCTTTCCTTTTGCCTCGCAAGTTGCTTACTCTTGCTCAAACATGTAGGGAACGGGATCTTCCCGGGCCGCTCATGTTTCTCCTAGTGCCTCGCCAGGCTCACCGGCTTATCGCGCTTCTCCTTCGCCTGATCCTTCGCCTGGTGGTGGTTCTCGTGGTGGCTCTACTTCGGCCACGCCGCGCCAACGGTCGCCTGTCTTCACCAGGGGAGATCTTGGGTTCACCCCGTCTCCACCACAGTTGTAGTAGAACTGTTGTTATTTATGTTGGTGTGATGGTGTGTGATGCATATTGATGTTTGTATGCACTTGATGCAGTGATTTGTGTTGTTAGTACTGTTGTTATGACCCATATTATTACTGTGATTTTACTGTGATTTTTCTGTGAATTACGGTGTAATTTTGGTACTGGAATCCCAAAAAAAAAAACATACCCTACGCCGACGGCATCGCCGTCGGCACAGCCTCTAGGCTGGCCTGGCCGATGCCAAATGGTCGACTCTGTGCCGACGGCAATGCCGTCGGCGTATCCTCTAACAAATGCCGACGGCTAAAAGCCGTCGGCGTATCGCCGCATGCTGGCCTGGCCTGTTGTGGGCCCCACATGTATTACGCCGACGGCACGTACGCCGACGGGCATATAGGGCCGTCGGCATAGCTTACGCCGACGGCTATTTGGTCTACGTATCGCCGCATGCTGGCCTGGCAGGTTACGCCGACGGCCGTACGCCGACGGCGGCCGTCGGCACACGTTGTGCCGACGGTTTTTCGAGCCTATGCCGACGGGAAAGAGCCGTCGGCGTATAGCCTTGTTCCTGTAGTGGTTTTTTTTGCTTCAACGAGGTCTTAAAAATACAGCCCTTCAATGTTTTCACGTCATTTTTTGCGTCAGCGAAGTCTTAAAAAATTGCACCCCTTCGATACATTTTGACGACTTCTTCTCTATTGGTTGATACACTAGTTTTTTTAATAGGGACATACACTAGTTTTTACTACATATTTGTACAATGTATTTCTACCGCGACTTTCTACTAAATTTACTTACAACATCACATTGTTTTCTGATTTTGTTTTTATTAACACTAATTTCTACCGCATATGATCTTTTTACTAATAGTAGAAGAAAGAAAAGTACATGAACTCTCAGAGGATGTTTAGCGTTTCGGGCTTGGCAGTTAAGAAACTTGTAGACATCAATTTCTCGAGGATATGTCCAAATGTTTCTAAAAACATAGGTGTATAATTCAATACAGATATATGTATTTGCATGTGTTGTCCACTACAATATGAAGTGGAAAATGTTCCTAAAATAAGGATTGTACAATTCAGTGGCATAATCCGTTCCCCAACCCTAAGCTCGGTTGGTGGCTTTTCATTCAGGCTTTGGTGTCTGTTAGATTGTTGTTATGCAGACTGCCAGCCAATTTTCCATCCACTTATCAGCTTTAAGTAAAGATCCTTAGCCATATTGTATGTCTTGCTTTATGTTTCGTTGTCAAGCAAAAGTTCATGGTTAAGCGACATTTCCATGAAATGAACCAATGCAAAACCTTATGGTACGGCAGTAATGGGAAAGTAATCTTTATTTGTACAGACTTAATTAGCTTAACCAATCTTTATTTGTTCGGGCTTTGAGTTTTATTGCGCGTCCAACGTTGTTACGAGCTTTTGGAACACGACGGTGATATCACGCTGAGTGTAGTCGACTTCATGGGGGCATTGCGGAATCAATTAGCTAGTGTGCCAAGAGGACAATTTTGCTTTTGTTTGAGCCAACCTTTTTGAATGATGCTTTTTTAATGAGAGGACATGCAAACTTTTTAAAATTTGAGTAAATCCGTTCCAAGAGGTCCGGCTAAATCCGTGCCCCATCCCTCGGTTGGTGGCTTTCATTCAGGTTTGGTGTCTGTTAGATTGTTGTTATACAGTACTTCCAGCCAATTTTCCATCCACTTATCAGCTTTAAACAAAGAACCTTAGCTTTGTATGTCTTGCTTTATGTTTTGTCGCAAAGCAAAAGTTCAAGGTTATGCGACATTTCCATGAAATGAACCAATATGCAAACACCCTTGTGGTACGATGTACAGTAATGAGGAACCAATCTTTATTTGTTCGGCCTTAACTAGCTTAACAATCTTTATTTGATCGGGCTTTACTAGCTTTTTAGTTTTGTTGACACTGACGCGTCCAACGTTGCTATGAGCTTTTGGAACACGTCGGTGATATCACGCTGAGTGTAGTCTGATTGTAGACACGGTATTGCGGAATCAATTAGTGTAACATGTCCTCTTGGTATTTTTTTATTTGCTCACTTCTTTTGACCACTTATTTTGCTTTTGTTTGAGCCGAATAGTGCTTTTTAATGAGTAATGCAAACTTTTTAAGATTTGAGTAAACACCTTTATTTTACGACGCATCTACACATATTATTTGTTTATTTTGAAGTTTAAAAATAATTGTATTTATTCTGTCATAACATCCTCTCGCTCTTGTTTGTTGGTTAGAAAGGCCAGGTTTCGAAAATAGATGATATCAGCTATTCTAAAACCTATTTGAAATTCTATAAAGTCATTTCTCCCAAATAGTGTCCAAATCAATATCTTTTTCACCTTTGTTGTTTTTGCTTCAACGAGGTCTTAAAAATTAATACAGCCCTTCAATGTTTTCACGTTATTTTTTGCGTCAGCGAGATCTTAAAAAATTGCACCCCTTCGATACATTTTGACGACTTCTTCTCTATTGGTTGATACACTAGTTTTTTAATAGGGACATACACTAGTTTTTACTACATATTTGTACAATGTATTTCTACTGCGACTTTCTACTAAATTTATTTACAACATCACATTGTATTCTGATTTTGTTTTATTAACACTAATTTCTACCGCATATGATCTTTTTACTAATAGTAGAAGAAAGAAAAGTACATGAACTCTCAGAGGATGTTTAGCGTTTCGGGCTTGGCAGTTAAGAAACTTGTAGACATCAATTTCTTGAGGATATGTCCAAATGTTTCTAAAAACATAGGTGTATAATTCAATACAGATATATGTATTTGCATGTGTTGTCCACTACAATATGAAGTGGAAAATGTTCCTAAAATAAGGATTGTACAATTCAGTGGCATATTTGTTGCTTCTCATATCTATTTTGAACTCCTCTTGTGACAATGTAGTCACGGAGAATTCTTGTGGAAACGGGGCGTGAAGTAGAGAAATGAATGAATGCATCCTAGCTATAATATATCCACCGGATTTGGTTAGGCTCAGTGCCGGTGGGCTTACCAGGTTGGTTCAACTCACAAGCTCACCCTTCCAAACGCCCTGACGAATATTGCCATAAAACTTTCATTTACATCTTAAATCCCTGCAGTTCCTGCAAAAACTGCCCACAGATAGCCCCATACCAATGTAACACACGAGCGCGAAAGTGCGTTTCAGCTTCTTTTTGTAGGATCATCTCCCCAGAATCACTTGAAACCCCTTGTTTAAAAAAACCATTCTAAACCCAAACACATGATCTATATATTACGTTTGATCCACACACACAAAAAGATCCAAGCTCATATAGAATTACTCCATAAACGAGCATGAGTAGTACTCAACAAAGTACGCAAAGAGTGACGATTCAAATTAAGGCTCGAGAAATAACATCGACGATTAACCATTGATGGCCATTTGGTTCTTTCCAGAAACGAGGCCGCCACCACTTCACTTCACTCCACGTCCTTTCTCATTATGATGAGCAGTGAGTCATCGACCAGCTGCGTCGTTTCGCTTGCCGATTCTGCCTAAACCAAAAGGCAAACCCGGCGAAGTAGCACGCTGCTGTAGACCTCCCAAGTTTTGTCTTTAGGTCACTTGAGGCCACCCATCACATGGTCCCTGTGTGCCCACAACTCCCCGTTGCCCTTACCCATCCAAATCACCAGATCATGGGCTACTCGGGTGTGGAATCTAATGCTACTTTGCTACAAGATATTAGTTGCTAGTGTTAGCCTATACGTGAGTGAGTGCAGGGTCACACACCACCAACACGAGCACTACCTATCCCAACTGACATGGCTTAGCTTATTCTACTGTAAAATCAGAATGAGCTGAGCTCGCTCGAATTGGGACGCACTGTTTCGCCTAATCACTCCTTGTAGTACGTACAAACTTTTTTTACACTCGATAATCTCATCAGAATGACCTAGCAAAATTCGTAGTAAAAAAAGTTTCTTTCGTGCATGCGTGGCAAATTACCAAGTTGGCAACACATCGCAGTCGAGGCTTCATCACGCGCAAACTAACTAGGTTGCTCGTCTACAATGAAACAGCTGCATCGATCAACTCCCACCAGCATCTCAGCATAAATACGAGTCTGCTCCGTACGGACCAAGGTCAACAGGGCTTGCAGCTCCAACAAGAAAATATATCTCGTTCAGTGGTGGTGGTGAGAAGGTGTGGAAGAGATAGCCCCATACCAATGTAACACACGAGCGCGAAAGTGCGTTTCAGCTTCTTTTTGTAGGATCATCTCCCCAGAATCACTTGAAACCCCTTGTTTAAAAAAACCATTCTAAACCCAAACACATGATCTATATATTACGTTTGATCCACACACACAAAAAGATCCAAGCTCATATAGAATTACTCCATAAACGAGCATGAGTAGTACTCAACAAAGTACGCAAAGAGTGACGATTCAAATTAAGGCTCGAGAAATAACATCGATTAACCATTGATGGCCGTTTGGTTCTTTCCAGAAACGAGGCCGCCACCACTTCACTTCACTCCACGTCCTTTCTCATTATGATGAGCAGTGAGTCATCGACCAGCTGCGTCGTTTCGCTTGCCGATTCTGCCTAAACCAAAAGGCAAACCCGGCGAAGTAGGACGCTGCTGAAGACCTCCCAAGTTTTGTGTTTAGGTCACTCTTGAGGCCACCCATCACATGGTCCCTGTGTGCCCACAACTCCCCGTTGCCCTTACCCATCCAAATCACCAGATCTTTGGCTACTCGGGTGTGGAATATCTATTGCTACTTTGCTAGTGTGTGAGCCTAGCTATCCGTGAGTGAGTGCAGGGTCACACACCACCAACACGAGCACTACCTATCCCAACTGACATGGCTTAGCTTCTTCTACTGTAAAATCAGAATGAACTGAGCCCGCTCGAATTGGGACGCACTGTTTCGCCTAATCACTCCTTGTAGTACATACAAACTTTTTTTACACTCGATAATCTCATCAGAATGACCTAGCCAAATTCGTAGTAAAAAAAGTTTCTTTCGTGCATGCGTGGCAAATTACCAAGTTGGCAACACATCGCAGTCGAGGCGTCATCACGCGCAAACTAACTACTCCCTCCGTCCGCAAATAAGTGTACTTCTAACTTTTATCTGGAGTCAAACTTTTAGAAATTTGACCAACTTTATAGGAAAAAGTAGCAATATTTATGACACTAAATTAGTATTATTATATCCGTTTTGAAATGTACTTTCATAACATAGCCATTTGATGCCATATATGTTACTATTTTCTTATATAAAGTTGGTCAAATTTTAAAATTTTTGACTTAGAACAAGAGCTAGAAGTACACTTATTCGCGGACGGAGGGAGTAGGTTGCTCGTCTACAATGAAACAGCTGCATCGATCAACTCCCACCAGCATCTCAGCATAAATACGAGTCTGCTCCGTACGGACCAAGGTCAACAGGGCTTGCAGCTCCAACAAGAAAATATATCTCGTTCAGTGGTGGTGGTGAGAAGGTGTGGAAGAGCACGGAGAAAGAACGGATCACACAGTAGATGTAGCTATGGCAGGCACAGCTGTGGGACACGGGCAAAAGACATCGATCTAGAACAAATCGATCTATGGTGGCCAAGCAGCACGTCGTGGCCGCTAAAGAAGCCTGGCCAGCTATGCTATGATAAGATACGCAGATGCACACAGTACTAGCCCTTGTACTATATGCCCCATACAGTAGCAAACAAGACTGGAGTACGCACGTTGTGACCATTTTTTTAAGAACATGGAGAAATCTTAGTAGCTAAGTTTATGTCTTGTGCAGCTCAAAGTTTGAGCTTGGCCTTGGAGTCACAAGCTAGCTAGTGGTAAAAACTTGACATGTAATCTTCCTAGTTAATTGTTGCTTTCGAGCCTTTTTTTTTTTCCTGAAGGAAACCGATCGTTCCATCATGCTTCCATGCCTCTCTTTAGTCCCTTTTCCTCGCCCTCCAACCAACCACTACCGAATACCGATACGCAGTAGGGCATGATAATTAGGACACTATTTTCGTTTGGTACAATGCATATGTACTGAACAGTGCACGGCCGGCCGGGTGGTGGAGTCGTTAATTAGCGTGCATTCATGTCACGAATGGAACACTCCACCTCCCGCACGTACGGTGCCGTGCACCATCTCCAAGTATGATTCGTGTGCATATATGGGTATGAGACATGCATGGCTGGTACTACTATTTAAGTGTTGTAGCACTTGGGTGTTGCGTCCGTGTCCCGGAGCGTCTCGATCGAGCGTGTACTTCTCAATTTTGCCGACTACCACGATGCGCACATTCAGTTGTTCGTCTCAAGGGTGAAGAAAATGAAATAGTACATATTTAGTTTAGAAGGGCACTACCTGCCATTATGTATCTAGTCTTGGTCTCTTCCTGGCCCCTGCGCCCCTCATAAGGGGTGTCTCGGGGGAAACCCAAGTCACCGCCGCTGTTGCCACCCTCCTCTCCTCCAATCCCCTGCAGCCACCAGAGGAAGTCGGCAGGCAAATCCTTGCACGGCGGACGGCGAATGGCGGGTCTACATTTTCTCGAGTATTCTCGTGTTGGGAAATCTCTCGCCAGAACATGTCGACAATGCTAGATGTTGTCCGTGTGATGGGGGAGCACGGACATTAGGGCGTCGGCCCTGGGATTCTTCAGTGTTGGTCGGCTAGCAATTGTTGCGAACTTCCAGTTTCTACTCTTGTGGTATCCTGTTAGCGATGAGTCGTTAGCCGGAGAAAGTATGATGATAGAAGCGGCTTAATGGCAATTTTGCACATTCGGTGGGCAACATTGATTTGAGCAGGCAATGTTGACGCGTACGTGATGACGTGGATCACACGTTCGCTGGGAGACCCCAAGAGGAAGGTATGATGCAGCAAAGCAGCAGTTTCTCTTGATTACAAAACCAAGGTTATCGAACCAGTAAGATTTGGAGAAGTCTGAGTAAGGTGTCAACGGTGCCAGAAAAGAGGTGTTGTCGGCGTGCTGACATGGACCTGCACACAATCACAAACAAACTACTTTGCCCCAACGAAACAGAGAGGTTGTCAATCTCTCCGGCTTGCTGAACACAAAGAATTAAATGTGTGAATGTAAAATATGATAAGAGTGAAATATGACCAGCGAGCAAATGATGATGAAAAGCTATAAAAACGGTTGTAAGCAATGTAGAAAAATAGGACCGGGATCCATAGTTCACTAGAGGTGTCTCTCCAAAAGATATACTTGATGGGTAAACAAATTACAGCATAGCAATTGACAGAATTATGGGCGCACAACAAGGCTATCATAAAACAATATAGTTCACCATTTCATTTAATATGGGCATTACGTTAAAATACATAGACCGTCTTTCAACCGCATCTATGACTAATAATCCACCTTGGGATTGCTATTCAGCATGTCACCTAAAAGTATTAAGTTGCAAGCAACAGATCATTGCAACAAGCAAAGTGTATAATATAAGCAATGTAAATAACACAAGGAAATCACACCGCTGTTTTCTCCCTAGTGGCAACATCACATCTCTTGTCTTAATCGTTTCTGTCAGCCCGAGCTCAGACAAGAGAGGCATGAACGCACTATCTAGCATAAATACTTCCTCATACAACACTAATAATTACTTGGCCAAAGCATCCACTAGCATCGAAGAGCATGCAAGATCATAGATAAAACACAACACAAAGATGAACAAAAGTAATGACTTCCACAATTCATCGGATCCATGTAAACACAATCATGTAGCAGTTACAGATAATATGATCTTGATCATGATAGGCAGCTCATAAGATCTAAACAATAGAGTACAAAGAGGAGAGACAACCATCTACTACTGCTATGGATCCGTAGTCCCGTGGTGGACTACTCACGCATCACTCCGGAGACAGGCATTATGGTGTAGATGCCTCCGGTGTCGATTCCCCTCTCCGGCAGGGTGCCGGCAAGAGCTACAGGACCCTCCCGTACGTGATGACGTGGATCATACGTTCGCTGGGAGACCCCAAGAGGAAGGTATGATGCAACAAAACAGCAGTTTTCCTTGACAAAACCAAGGTTATCGAACCAGTAGGACTTGGAGAAGTCTTAGCAAGGTGTCAACGGTGCCAGAAAAGAGGTTGCCGCTTGATGATTTCTTCTTGAAGTATTTGGCTAGGAGTTTTGTATTTTCTTTTGTTTATGCCTTATACCATAGTTTTAGTGGTAGCCTAGTAGAGGTACTGTCACGAGGCATGAGGTCTCGGCCTTATTTCCCCTTTTCTTTTTTTGTTCGGTTTCATTTGCCTGGCTGGCATGACTGTTAATGATATATGGCTACATGCATCAATCGATGCAGAGGACCAGGGGTTATCCTCCTTTTCAAACAAAAAACGCAATAATGTTACACGATACTCTTATTGTCGGTAGTAACTAAGGGTGTGATTGGTAGTCTTCGACCAAATTTACTCTCAATGCAACATTGCTTGTTGGGGGCATGGTTGCTCGAAAGCAAGCTTTGAGCCATATTGTGCATCTTGTTAGGTTGTCTACACCGTGATATTTTGCATGATGGCAAAAAAATGAGTGTGCTAGCACCTCATAGATATATACGCAATGTGTGTTGTAAGACTAATCATACTTGTCATACAATTAATTGGGGTTCTCCTACAGACACATCGGCCTCTTTGATTCGTATGAAGTGTAGAGTGTAGGAATAGGAAAAATACATGATTGGAGTGGCATGCCCACTTGAATCATACAGGAATAGTAAGTCGCAGAAATTTGAGCCAATATATGTGTGTTTGATGGCACAGAAAAAACAAAGAAATTGTACAAAGAAGTTGGAGTGGATGCTAGATTTCCTATGGGTTATAGTACAAATGATTTCTATAAAAAAAACCTACATGATCTAATCCTAGGAATTAAACGATCAACATAGAAAAATTTCCTAAGGGTCCCTTTAATTCAAAGGAATATCATAGGATTTTTGCAGAATTGGATCCTATAGAAGCTGTTCGACTTGTAGGATCATATCCCATAGAAAATAATTCCATATAAATCTGATAGTATAAATCTCATATGAAAATAACATTAGGTCGTACCTCATGAAAAATTTCTTCACTACAATCAAAGAAAGTTTCACTTCGTATAGGATTTAACTAGACATGACAACATATTCAGTTTCCTATTCATATAGATTTTCTATCCGATGAATTAAAGGAGCCCTAAGAATTTCAATAATTTAAAAATCCTACGACATTCATTTGAATCAAAGGAGCCCCAAATTTTGCATTCCTAGGTCACGATGGATGGTAGGGTGTATTCCATCAGCAATGACGGTTTGCAGCAGTCAGGACACAGAAATTATTGTACATGCGAATATATCTGACTTGTCCTAGCCGGATATCATTTCCGGCGCCAGACACGATTCAACAATTAGTACCATTTATTTACAATCTGTCAATATATCAATCGTCCGTCCAAGAAAGTAGAGGTGCCATGTCATCTCCGAGTCACCCCGTGTTGCGGTACACGCACATCTTTGCAGGTTTCCTGCATATGGGCTATGGCAATTGGCGAGTACACTGGACTGCCTACTTCTTTTCGAACAAAGAAACCAACGTCTTTTACACACATCAGATCAATTTATTCAAACGTACAAACATCAGATCGTTGTGTTCAAACGTACCGACATTAAATCAATGGGTTCGTATCTACAGAGCACTCAAGTGTGTCAGTCTGATGGCGTGGATGATGGGGCTGCCGTCCACGACAGCTCGGTCATTTGATCCCACGCTATAGTTCACCGCGAATTAAGGCAACTCTCCAACAGGGTGGTGCATTTCGCCCGTTTGTGTCCGCGCTGCGCAGAAGCCACGGGCCAACATGGCGATGTAAACGGACCTTTTGTCTGTTTGGGCAAATTTTCAATCCAAATTTGAGCCAGTTTTGCGTCCCCGCGGATAGTCCGCATGTCCGTCTCATGTCTACACGGGTCCATGCGTCAGATAGTGGGGGCACGTTTGGCGGTTCTGCGGAGCTGCCGGATTCGACTTCCCCTCGCCGGATTCCGTGGCTCGGCGGCGGATCTGGCTCCGGTTGAATAAGCGGCGGAAGAAGCTGACGTGGTTCGGTTCGACGACGACGCCGTGTAGGCCCTTTGGGGCCGGCGATCGGCGACTTCCCGGGCGTTCGGGGACTACTCTCGATCCAAGGCATCAAGGAGAGTAGGAGCGACGGCGCGCCACCGACGGCGCCATGGACGGCAGCGTGGTTGAGTTGCAGAGAGGCTTGGACTGTAATATTTATTTTCTGTATGGACCTTTCTGTAATTGTGCCGAATTAATATCAGATCCTTTCACTCGCAAAAAAAAAAGTAGATTAATCGATTTATTTGTGGGAATTTACGTGTATGTTGCACAGGTGTAAATGTACTCGTGAAAAAATAGATTTTTTAAAATATTAAAATTTATTTCTGATTTAGAAAAGTTCCAAATAACCTAGCTCATTTAGTGACATTTGATCGGTAATTATGTTTCTCTGTATTGCTGCTCTTTGCTAGGGTGATTTCTCTTTCTTTTGTTAGTAAAACTTGGTCATGATTATCCCGGTGCTAGAAGACTACCTAGAAAAAGGAGGTAAATCAAAAGGTAATAGAAAATACATATCAATACATATTATGTGTAACTACAATATACACATATGGCATAATCAGAGTATATATTTTCGGTGACGGGATATGGGACTGTGAAACTATATTATCTGAAACACAACTATATTATTTGTAACGACAATGATAAATGCAGAAAGTATCTTAAAGGAAAATAGTGAAAATTTATATATGTGAATCATGCACATTTTATGTTAAGAAAAAAGTTGGAGTTGTATCCAATGACACACCCTTTAGGGAGTGATGCTTCAGTTACTACTTTTGTTGTTTGCATGCCGGCGCTTCTCGATGGTTTTACCTCAAATTGTCTGCCTACTTCATGATTTGTTATGCAAGACGAGTGATAAACATGTTCGAAACTATATAACTTAACACCTCCTTGTTGTTTTTGGAAAGAGTATAAGAAATGCTATATCCTATTATGTGGGGAAAGAGTATTTTATTAAATTGAGACATAATTACAACTCATCGTGGTTGCTTCAACAACTTGTGTGTGTGTGTGTGGGGGGGGGGGGGGGGGGGGGGGAGCGGAGGTGGATTCCTAGGCCACAATGCAATTCTTTCGCGAATTATACCCATGTTTGCCAATTCCCGACTCACCGCATTCGTGTCCTCAATCAATTTTATCAATCTTAACGTCTCTTTCAGTAATGATATCACTAATAATTATGACTCTTACATTATATGTCGAAGTATTAAATCAACTTTATCTACCCTAGAAGGTAACATCATGTTTCAATGATCATCTTTCTTTCCGTGGGTAGGTTTTACCAATCATCTGGTAACATATTCACTATAACCCGATACCTCGTCTAATAAAGTGATAACCCATATATCCATATGTTATAATTATTAAAGCTGGTTATTCAAAAACACTACATGGTTTTCAAGGTTGCTAGAACATGATACCCAATGGTCTTATATAGCCAAAACAATCTTGGAGGAGTTTCCACCAAAATTCAGGAATTTATTGACTTTTTATGAGGGGCAATATAGGTCAATTTCAGTTTTAAAAAGTATAGATTCAATTTTAAAAAAATCTTGGTATAGATCTACTTATAGATGATACAATTGGTAGTTTACACATATCATCTTCTAGCATATTGTGGTGGTGCTAAGCGTGTGTTGATGTGGGTAACTATTCAAAATGTCTACTGGAAATAAAAGAACGATGTTAAAACATCAGTAGGAATTAAGATACATGTTCATGAGAGTCTAGAGCAGAAACCTAAAAACATGAGGCCAGGGAACAATCGAAGTAGCCAATTATTTTTGAAACTTTTATGTAATTGTGAGAGGCAAAAATAAATTTTAGCACTTTTGAGTCTGATGCCGAACCCTCCCAACCAGGTAGAACATAAAGAAATTTCATGTTCCAATCAACCACACCTAGCATGTTAGTGGTTATATCTTGTTTTCTGTTCCTATACCTCCCTCTGTCAGCAGCATTAACAAACACAGGAATATGACACCCATCGAGTGCTCCAAGTGCATTGCCAAACCACTTCCATTTATAAACATCGGGAGGGGTGATAGAAGGGTCAGGAAGCTTGATGAACTCCCCAGTTAGAGATAGGATGGCTGTTAACACAGTAGAGAAGTGCCTACTGATAGTCTATGTAGACCATTGGTACGTGCCACCCAACACTCTCATTTTAATTCCATGTCCAACAACTTTTAGGAACATAGCAACATTTTCTTCTACGGTCACAAACATGCTATCTTTGAGACCACACTTATCACGCAACATAGCACAAAGATCATGAAAGTTTCTTTTAGTTAAGCGCAGCTTATCACAGCAAGTTGCCTCGGACCCATCATAAGTTTTTTTTCAATATGTAGTTCCTATATGCCACCTTCTCCTCATCATCATCGAAGCATCCTAGGTTCCTCGGTGCCCTTTGCGAACTAATATAATCTAGTGCAAGACATGACATTTCAAAATATTTCTATGTCAACAAAATCCTCTTTCTTTTTCTTCTTTTATTCTCTTCGGTAATGTAAGAAATCAACTCTTGGTTTGACATCATGAAGCTACAATGCACACATAAATTTTACATGAATTATTCAGAGGAACACATCATGTTTATATGACAACATACTTGCAGGTTACTAATTTTAGAACATAGATACATCACAATCGGAACACATCAAATATGGGTTGAGACTATACCGTCAGTTGTGCAGCTCCTCGCAAATCACCTAGACAATCTGCAGTTGAAACAATCAAAATAATTAGGCCGCATCGAAGGCACCCTCTGTCTGTTCAACAAGAAAGGGAATAGGGGGCAGGGGAGAGCTCGGCTTGCGGGGAGGGGAGAGCTGGGCCACAGAGAGGCCAGAGCATGGTCGCCCGTCGTTGTTCACCTCCCGACGGCGGACCATGGCCACAGCTCGATCTAGGGTTACGGTAGAGGATTGGGAGAGGGGGGTTGGGGCGGAGGAGGACGGCGGAGGATGACAGCGGAGGAGGACGGCTTAGGAGGATGGAGGAGGATGGGGAGACGGGACGGAGGGAAGGAAAGCTCACCAGCGCCGCCGCTGCGAGTTCGTCCAGGGCGCCTTTCTCGTCGCGATGGAGCAGGCGGGGATTTTCTGTTTTTTGCGAAGGGGTACACGGGCGGGGATGCGAATTCCTAGCGATTCCGAGGATCAGACCTCCGAATCGATGAGACGAGGTGGGAGGGGCGCGCGGGGCTAGCTCGGAATTGGCCTCGCGATTCCACGAGCGAATTCTACGACGACCCAAACAATAGAATTGGGCCCGGGCAATTCCATCTGCCCAATTCCGAGGCCTTTTTCCAACATCCAAACGCTACCTACATGGTTTTGAAGGTTTCTAAAACATGATACCCAATGGTCTTATATAGCCAAAACAATCTTGGAGGAGTTTCCACCAAAATTTAGGAATTTATTGACTTTTTATGAGGGGCAATATAGGTCAATTTCAGTTTTAAAAAGTATAGATTCAATTTAAAAAAAATCTTGGTATAGATCTACTTATAGATGATACAATTGGTAATTTACACATATCATCTTCTAGCATATTGTGGTGGTGCTAAGCGTGTGTTGATGTGGGTAACTATTCAAAATGTCTACTGGAAATAAAAGAACGATGTTAAAACATCAGTAGGAATTAAGATACATGTTCATGAGAGTCTAGAGCAGAAACCTAAAAACATGAGGCCAGGGAACAATCGAAGTAGCCAATTATTTTTGAAACTTTTATGTAATTGTGAGAGGCAAAAATAAATTTTAAACAATTACCCTTTTTCCTGGTTAGCGGGTTAAACATTAATTTCATCTCAAGTTTTTTTGCTGGTAATACATGTCGCATTTATAAAATACAGGTCAAGTTACAAAGCACGTAAACACCGACCTTACAGAACTAAAAAGATTGGATAAACATGTGTGGAAAACCAACGCCTATCCCTCTCCTTCGGCACCACCGTAGTAGCCACCAAAGAGAAAAGCGATAGATCACCTCTTCACCCGAGCTCGACCCGGCTCCATCGCTGATCAGCAGCTTTTTAGACCTCCGAAGTATTTTGCCATAGGACAAACCATTGCTGTTGAAAGAATCAGACCGGGGAAACACGACCCCGTACACGCCATCGAACTTCAGAACTGACACCCCCGCATGACGACGTCGGAGTAGGGAACCAGAGCCGTCAACCTCCAACCACGAACCCAGCACATGGTGCACCATCTTCCAGCTGTCACCAGCACACACATTCATCTGCACGTACTCCTGGACAAATCCTCTCTGCTCCACCATGGCGTCGGAGACAACGCCGCATCACGGGGTCAGAGTAGGAGGAAAGACCCATCTGATGGAATCGCCGCCACCGCCTCGTCGACACCATCCATGAACCCTAAAACCACCGATCTGAATGATCGTCAAACACACGATGCCACCAACTCCGAGACGCCGCAATTAAGGACAACGTCGGTGTGGAAGTAGAGTTGAGGCAGATTTATTTGCCCGGACGTCGCTCCCACCACCCCAACGACACACCATACCAAAACTATCCAAACCCTAACTACCATGGAGAAAACGGGGTCCCCTCCCCCCTCCTGCCACCGAAGCAGCAAGCGGAGGGAGAGTGGCCCAACTCCTTGGTCCCATCTCAAGTTTAACGAGGATGGCATCGTCAATTCCTTCTCTGATCTGGTCTGATGGGTGCAGCATTGGATCATATGGCTCTGCACCATCACTTGCGAAGGGCCTCTTTGGTACGTAGGATTTGAAAAATACGGGAATATGAAAAATGTATAAGAATATAATGTCATAACACTTGGAATCCAAAAGGGAATCGAACGCAGGAATCGGTAATAGAATTTTTCTAATTGCGCCGCGTGAAACACAGTAAATTTGTATAGGGATTTGACTGCATGCCATGGTTGTCATAGCACATACTACAAAATGCTCCTGCCTAGGAGAAAGATGACTCCTCTACAATGAAACGATCTATAGTAAATCGCAATGCCCTGCATTAATACTGCTTCTCTTTTGGAGACTGCTCCCCAAAGTATAGCCAAAACCCAACGAAGAAACATACTAGCAGCACAAAGGTAAAACCGAAATACTTACACCACGTCAGCCTGTTCTGACACCAAACGGCAAGCAGGGGAGTGAGAGAGAGAAGAAGCAGGAAATCACCCGCCAGCTTTGGCAAAGAGGCCCAGACTGTCGCCGGCGAGAAAACGGAAATGCCTGAGCGGCTGAGCCCTGCTCCTCATTTAACTCCTCGCACCTGATGGCCCTCCCCCCACTTCCCCTTTCTCCCTCCACCGCTCGCCGATTTCACATTTCCGGCATGGCCCCGCTCGCCATGGCCGCCGCGATCCCTCGACCGACCATGGTGCCCCGGCGTCGGATCGGATCGTCCGTCGACGCTAGAAATCGAATGCGTGGATCCCACCCACGGGACTCTCGATATTTTGTTTCCAGATTGCCTTGATATTTATTCAAGCCCTGTTTTTGTTGTTATTAACGCCAAGCCAAGAAATATGGGACGTAATTTAGGGTCGCTGTTTCTATACCTAATAATAAAAGCAATCAAGCTTCCGCGGTTTGGTTTGGTCCGTCATTCAAATTACCCCTCAAGTTGGTAAATATTACCCATCTATGCCACCCGTAAGTGAAAAAAACGATTACGTCGTTGAATTTACCCCGAAAGTTAAAAATAATTACCCATCATCGCCACCCATAAGTTATATGCCGTTTCGTTTTTGTTTCTGTCGATCCAACCCCAATGAGCCGCCGGCTAGAGAGCCTAGCGCCGTGCTTCTCCTAAAGAGCCGGCCTCCACCTCCATGCCAGTCTTCGTTGTTCGTGACGTTACCCACAAGCTATCACCTCGCGTCTCTGCTAACAGACAATGGGAACGGCGGTCATCTCACGTTGGGTCGGCGCGCTCTGCCGGCAAGACGGATGCTCATGTGAGCAAGGCTCAGCACAGCACAGGCCACTGCATCGTGTTGTTGGTCACAACGACCCCGTACTGCGGCTAGCACGGCAGGGCAGTTTACGTCGTTGAATTTACCCCGAAAGTTAAAAATAATTACCCATCATTGCCACCCATAAGTTATATGCCGTTTCGTTTTTGTTTCTGTCGATCCAACCCCAATGAGCCGCCGGCTAGAGAGCCTAGCGCCGTGCTTCTCCTAAAGAGCCGGCCTCCACCTCCATGCCAGTCTTCGTTGTTCGTGACGTTGCCCACAAGCTATCACCTCGCGTCTCTGCTAACAGACAATGGGAACGGCGGTTATCTCACGTTGGGTCGGCGCGCTCTGCCGGCAAGACGGATGCTCATGTGAGCAAGGCTCAGCACAGCACAGGCCACTGCATCGTGTTGTTGGTCACAACGACCCGTACTGCGGCTAGCACGGCAGGGCGGTTTACGTCGTTGAATTTACCCCGAAAGTTAAAAATAATTACCCATCATTGCCACCCATAAGTTATATGCCGTTTCGTTTTTGTTTCTGTCGATCCAACCCCAATGAGCCGCCGGCTAGAGAGCCTAGCGCCGTGCTTCTCCTAAAGAGCCGGCCTCCACCTCCATGCCAGTCTTCGTTGTTCGTGACGTTGCCCACAAGCTATCACCTCGCGTCTCTGCTAACAGACAATGGGAACGGCGGTTATCTCACGTTGGGTCGGCGCGCTCTGCCGGCAAGACGGATGCTCATGTGAGCAAGGCTCAGCACAGCACAGGCCACTGCATCGTGTTGTTGGTCACAACGACCCCGTACCGCGGCTAGCACGGCAGGGCGGTTGACTTGTGGACGCTCTAGCGGCCGGCCAGTGGCGACGAGCGGCCAAGGCTCTACCTACGCAAGTAATAGCTAGCTGACCGCCTTTACTCACCACCGGACGACCCAAGTCCGCCCTTGCTACACCTCCGCCCACAGCTCTCCCCGACCTGTAGCTGGAATCAAGAGCCTCGAGGTGGGGGCGCTTTCTGCCGATTAATTTTTGCGTCGCCACGAGAGGCTTTGAATCAAGCGGAGGCAGCGCAGGAGTGTGGTCACCTCCATCAATTGACTTCAGAAACGGCAATAACATGGCAGCAAACGCTGCGTGATTTCTCATCACGGGTTACAGGAAAAGTCGAGAAGGCGAGAACCTGTATGCTGCGTTTCAAGTGAGTGGCGCACTGTGAGTTTTTTCCCTCTAACTTGGCGTGTTGTGTCACGTTTGCTTGCGATCAGTACATGAGATGGGTCTCAAGCCGATTAGTCCAAGTGTGTGCATGTCTCTATATTCTACTTTTTATTCCGTAAAGAATAGGCTATTACACAAAAAGTACAAAGAAAATATTAGTTGAAAATATATGTATACATACATGTTAGAAATTCACCTTCATTGTTTTGTGGTTTTTTATTCAATCTTCAAGTTTTCTAACAACAAATGAGTTATATTAATAAAATATATTATATTTTCAAATGAAGAGCATTTAATCAGTATGATATACGCATTATTTTCAAATGAGGAACAAGTAGCCAAATCGGCTTGGTCGATGAGGCAATCAATAACGACAACACCATCATGCATGGACAACCGGGAAGCAGGATGGGGAAGGAGTGGACGATGGCGACCAATTTGCTTGGTTGACCTTGGCGAGGTCGACTATCATGAATCTCATCTAACGATGCACGACACGTTGAATATAAAGCACGCGTTCGGCAGTGTGATCCATAACAGTCCTCGTACTTTTTCTTCCGTTGCAACGCACGGGCACATTTACTAGTGATTTCTTATAGTATAGGGAATCTGGATATTTTGCTTTCCTTTCAGATTGCCTTGATATATGTTTATTCAAGCCTGTCGATAAAAAAAAAATTCGAGCCCTGTCTTTGTTGTTATTAATGCCAAAACCAAGAAATATGGAACGTAATTTAGGGTCGCTGTTTGATTTGCTACCAATCAACAAAACCGATTTATTAATTATGTCTGGACGGAAAATTATTTGCACCTTACCAAAATCAGAGACGCGATAGTACCTAATTTCGGCAGGGAATCAAACTGAGCCAAGCCAAAGTCTGATTTTCGGCACCAAATCTCCGTGTTCCTGCTACATGGTAATAATAATGCTAGTTGCTAGTATATAATATTCGCGGCTTATATTAGGAAAAATCTTAACCTTTCCGCTCTCGCGGTAAAATCTCGGTGGCAGCAAAGTTAAAAACTGCGCCCGCCGACTAAACGCACAGCCCACCGAGCGGGTACAATGGCCACCCCTAAAGATTTGGCCTTGACTGACCCACCGGTGTACGCCCACCCAGTAATCGGGAATTTAGAAAGAAAGAAAGAAAGAAGAAATCCGTCGCCATTGCTGCGCTCGCCACTGCGCATCCGCGTCACAGTGTATATAAAAAGAGCTCTCTCTGCCTCCTCCTCCTTCTCCTGAGCTCCCTCTCATACACCAATCGAGGTTTTTTTTTCGCTCGACTGTGTGTGTCTGCTGTAGAGGAAGAGGCGCACCCGTTCCTCGCCTTCCACCTTCCCCTCCACCGGCGCTGCGTCCTTGCGGGTACACTACTCCTGCTTGGCGTCCGCCTGTTAATTTGCCGCCATGGCGTGTTCTTCCTTCCTCGTATTGTTCTTGGTGTTCTTGTAGCGCTGCGCCCATGGTGATGCGTTCTTGGTTCTCGGGAGTTCTTTCTTTGCGCCGTTGATGGCGCCAGCATTTGTTTCGATTCGTCCCCGGCGATTTCAGTTTTTCGTGCTGATGATCGGCGGCACTCTGGTTGTTCTCTCTCGAAAAAAGGAAAGAAAAAAAAGGATCGATTTGTTTACTGTTTTGTTCTGATTTTCTAGGCTGGCTGGTGTCAGAGTCATGTTCGCAACTTCGCATCGGGTCTCCAACTCCAACTCTCTGCTTTGCTCTTTGTTCTCTCTCTTCCACACTCCGCCCTCTCGGTTCTCTCTCTCCCCTGTCCAATGGTGTGTTCATCGATGTCGCCACTGCTGCTATCTTTCCTCTCTCTCTCCCCCTCTCTTTTATTGCCTCGTGTTTTCGTGCCGGTGGACCGCGCGCTTTACGTGACATTGCCCTTTGTTGTTGTGACTACTGCAGATGAGAAGCGGCGCGACGGCGACGGCGGCGGCGGCGACTATTGCGTGATCCTCCCCTCCCCTCCGAGGAGAGCGGCGAGAACGAGAACCCAGGGATGGAGCAGCGCTACCGACCGGCCGGAGCACCGTAAGATTTCCTCCCTCAGTCCCGCCCCGTTTTATCAATCGAAAGTTCTTTCCTTTTTCTATCCCTGTATCCTGCCCGCCGACGGCGCGCCGCCTGCTGCATTAGATCGACCGGGCCCCGAACTTCCGGCGACCGACGGAGTGGAAGGAGGAAGGCGGCGACCGTGACGTGCCGCGGCCTCTCCCTCCCCCCCTTTATTGCCGGTGGTGTAGTGGTTGGTCGCTGCGGCGTTTCGCAATCTCGCATTAGTACGGCCGATCTTTCCTTGCCGGTTAGTTAGTTTAGTTAGTTACCCACTGCTTTTTCACCATTGGTGTTCTTCCCCCCGTCCCCTCCTGTCGTGTTGACCTCCCATGTCGACTTATCCTTTGGATTCATCCATGGACTGTTTGGTGGCACTGGTGCTGCTGCTATTGGCGCGTGTGACGTGTAGGGGATGCTGGGCCTTGGCGTGTGCTGCCGACCGGTGATTCCAGCGTCATCACCTCCTACACGAAGTCAGACTGAACTCTGAACTTCATTTTTTGAACGACCATTAGATGAAGATCCCAAGTTGTGCATCCTAACTGTACCAAACGGCTAACCATGCTCTTTATTTGAGTGGATCAAAGATTTGACAGTTAGGTACAATGTCACCATACTGATTGCCGGTAATTTATAGTAATGTTTTCAGTTCCTGAAAGATGTGTCTGGAGAATGAAATTATGAAAAAGTACAACTCCACAAACAAAGCACAGGAAAAAAAACAGAATTTTTTTCTCAGTGCTGGGCACTTTAGTTCGACTTCTTTTCTGATTGGCAAACATTATTAGTGTGACTCCCTTTCACATCAAACGATCGGACGGATATACTGCATTTTCTCCTTTTTAAAAGGGTACACTATGGGCACTTCAATGGGACATTGTAATGTATATTTTTTTGCCCATAAAGTGGCCAAGCTTATCAGCATTCCACTTGTTCTGATTTGGAGCTCAGGCTCAAAGGATGATGTAATAGCACTACCTGCATATAAAACTATTGCCTAGTCTATCTTGGCGAACTAATTATTAAGAAAAACTAGGGACCTGAAGGTGTTGCTTTCTACTAGTGTAGCTGTTGTATCCTTGAGGTTGTTTTTTGAGACCTTTATGCGAGATTTGGAGTGCTGATGCTGCCTTTTGTCCGTCTTAAGAACCTTCTAGTTAAAGCACATGTTCTTCCCCATGAGAGCTCTCCAGGTCTGTCCTACAGATCATAGTTAACTTCCCATGATTATGATGAATATCAAAGTGAAAGGGAAGAAAAGGACATATACCTATGTATTAAAGGAGGAACATCATAACCTGCCTTGTTAGTCAAGAACCAATCGATTATTTTCATTGGCACTCCAAGCTGAGGAAGATTTTTCTTCTGCATTTCTTTCTGTATTGGACAAGCATAGTTCTCTGATATCTGAATTCTTCTGAGATACTTCTTTGACCGAGTTTGTTACTACCTTCTGCAGTGATGACACAACTAAGAGAAGGGCCACCAAAAGCAAAAGTTTCAAAGATGTTGAAAACTTTGAAGTTCTTGTCCTGGAGAAGAACTGTGGTTGCAAGTTCAAATCTTTACGCTACTTGCTCATAGCTATTGTTTCTGCAACATTTGTTACCCTCCTAACTCCTACGTTGTACGAACGCCAACTACAATCCAGTTCTGTGTAAGTGTAGATTATTCAAACAAATCTCAGTGAACTATCTGCGACACGTTAAAGAAATGATAAATGCTGATGTAGACTATGACTATTATCTCATGCAAAGCGTATATGGCTTACAGGTATGTGGATGTTGACTGGATATGGGACAAAACAAGTTCTGATCCACGATATGCATCATCTGTTGGTGTTCAGTGGGATGATGTATATGCAGCAATGGAAGATCTTAATGGTGGTAGCCAGAAGCTCAAAGTCGGACTCTTGAATTTTAACAGCACTGAGTTTGGCTCTTGGTCGCGGATACTCCCTGAAAGTCATGTTTCGATTATAAGACTTGAGCATGCAAAGGAAAGCATTACCTGGAATGCACTATATCCTGAATGGATAGATGAGGAGGAAGATTCTGAGATACCATCCTGTCCATCTCTTCCAGAGCCTAATGTCCGAAAAAGTGTATTGTTTGATGTTATTGCTGTGAAACTTCCCTGTACAAGGGTGGCAGGCTGGTCAAGAGATGTTGCAAGGCTCCATTTGCAGCTCTCAGCGGCGAGATTGGCTGTGACCTCTTCAAGAGCCAACCGGAAGGTCCATGTGCTCTTTGTGACGGACTGCTTCCCGATTCCTAATCTCTTCCCATGCAAGAACCTTGTGAAACATGAAGGCAATACTTGGCTATACAGGCCTGATCTGAAGGCAATAAGGGAAAAGCTTAGGCTTCCTGTTGGATCGTGTGAGCTTGCCGTTCCACTTAAAGCGAAAGGTTTGTTGCTTTTCACTCGATGTGTTTCCTATGTTTCTCATCTCAGTACACGGTTCTTTTCTAAAGCGATTAATATATCAATATCAAGTGACCTAGTAATGCTGCCCTTCACTAAAGAAATGATTCTTGGTACAATTATTTTCTGCAAAAATTGCATCTAATGTTGTCAAAGAGAAGTTCTACTTATCCTAAAAAAGAGAGTAGTTCTACTGAAGAAATGGATATTTGGATATTTCTACTGATTAAGGTCTAGTCTCCAGTGACTTATATGGAATTTGCCTTGTCTGGTGTTACTCGTTTTATGAATAAGATTTGAATTCAGTACATAACATCTGTTCTTATTGGTGCAGCAAGACTTTACTCAGTAGATCGTAGAAGAGAAGCATATGCAACGATACTGCATTCAGCAAGTGAATATGTATGCGGTGCTATCACAGCAGCTCAGAGCATCAGGCAAGCAGGATCAACCAGGGACTTGGTTATCCTTGTTGATGACACCATAAGTGATCACCACCGGAGAGGCTTGGAAGCTGCAGGCTGGAAGGTCAGAATAATCAAAAGGATCAGGAATCCAAAGGCTGAGCGTAATGCCTACAACGAGTGGAACTACAGTAAGTTCAGGTTATGGCAGCTGACTGACTACGACAAGATAATATTCATAGATGCTGACCTCCTCATCCTGAGGAATGTGGACTTCCTGTTTGCGATGCCAGAGATCACCGCAACTGGAAACAATGCGACCCTCTTCAACTCGGGTGTCATGGTCGTCGAGCCCTCAAACTGCACATTCCAGCTGCTGATGGAACACATCAACGAGATAACATCGTACAACGGCGGTGACCAAGGGTACCTGAATGAGATATTCACATGGTGGCACCGCATTCCGAAGCACATGAACTTCCTGAAGCACTTCTGGGAGGGTGACAGCGAAGCTATGAAGGCGAAGAAGACCCAGCTATTCGGCGCCGACCCACCAAGTCTCTACGTGCTTCACTACTTAGGCCTGAAGCCATGGCTGTGCTTCAGGGACTATGACTGCAACTGGAACAACCTCATGATGCGCGGTTTTGCAAGCGATGTCGCGCACAAGCGGTGGTGGAAGGTGCACGACAAGATGCCTCGGAAGCTTCAGTCCTATTGCCTTCTGAGAACGAGGCAGAAGGCTGGGCTGGAATGGGACCGGAGGCAGGCCGAGAAGGCAAACGCCGAGGACGGACATTGGCAGCGGAACATCACTGATCCGAGGCTCAAGACCTGTTTCGAGAAGTTCTGCTTCTGGGAGAGCATGCTGTGGCACTGGGGCGAGACGAACAGGACGAAGAGTGCCCCTACGGTGAGCTTGTCGAGCTCATGAGCTGTGTAGATAACTCGAGATATTTATACAGAAAGCTTTATGTATAGCACCATACATGCATAGCAGCAGCTTGTATAGGTAGCTATGCTTAGGCCTCTCCGATACAAACACAAACCCTATGTTGCTGTCCTGGCTGCAGCTCTAATCTGGCAGCGTCGATGGCCAACAATTCTTTTGGGTTGGTTTAGCTAATAAGCTATCTGTGCATGTAAATTCTCTTACTGGGAACACGTAATGTTTTTTCACGGCAGGAAAAGACAGTCGCAATGTTACATAGGTGTGTATAGAAGATTGTCCTTTTTTGAGGGAAACCTGCTAAGCTTTATTCATGTATAATGTTCATAGGTACATTGATAGTGTCATGAGGAGATCCCAGCCAAACATGGCGGCCTAACTCCAATGACGCACCAAACTTAGCTAGGCTATGAGCTTCAAAATTGTTTCTTCTCGACTCGTGAACAAAAGTGCATTGTTGGAACGCTGTAGCTCTTCCGGCTATCTCTCTTAAAATTGGGCCACACCTCCCCAAGCTTCCCGACTTCAAATCCTCAATTACCAGTTTGCAATCCGAGGCGACATGCAATTTGTCTAGAAGAAGGTCATCCGCCAAGCTCAGAGCCTCCCTACAGGCCAGTGATTCGAGAGTTGCAGGATCATGAATAACTTCCAAAACTATGGCAGAAGAGCCAAGAAAATTTCCAGCTATATCTCTGCAAACCGCACTTGCTGCCGATCTTCTGCCATTCCGCGAGAATGCACCATCCGCATTAAGTTTACACGCCCCCCTTGGAGGCGGGCACCAGCAGCCTGCCCTGCTAGCACTGATGCGTGATGGTGTGACAACCGGCTGCTTTAGACTTCCGAGTTCCAAGCTTTGACAAAAACATATTCCTGGGCCTCAACTTATCCAAAATTTTACGCAGAGATCGCGAACGTTTGACAAAATTATATTCATGGGCATTAACTGGTTTCTACTACTTTCTCGCAAAAAAAAAGAAACTGATTACTAAGGTTCATGAATTCAGTTCCATACAACTAAGCAACGTAGAACGCACAATGCACATGTAGGTAATAGAGCGCTGCAAACTTTTTGCCGCTTATCATGAAAAAGAACATATATTTATACAAAGTGTAGTCAATTGCTAGTACATACAGGTGGAAACACATGCTTTGACACCGTATAAATTGAATTGTAAGAAGCATACGTGCTTTACAAAATGCGATGCTTTCTTTCCATGGACAATCTGAAGAAACGATACACAATCTACATCTCAGAATGAACACGTCACCTTGTACAAGAGAGAAAAGAATGCAGAGGTCCAGTTAACCACCTATCAGACGCAGCTATTTCCAGGGCATCTTTTGCTCTTCTATAGCTGACAAAATCTCAAGATGTAAATATACTTAAGGTGCAAAAAGAAAAGGAAAATTGAGTATACAGTCAACAGTCACCCTGCCAAGTTTCGTCAACCTGTTGATTTAAGACATGAAGAAAGGTCAACTCATCATCTAATAACAATGAACACACTCAAGTGGGAAATTGGACAACCAATATTACTTTTTAACATTTTGAACCATTTAAAACCATATCGTTATCAACATTGTATGCGAACTCAGTCACACCGGTACAATCTAAGAATCAAGCTGTGAACTCCTGGAGACTGGAGTAACAGTTTCTCATACACTATAACTTCAAAAAGGATACAATCAATAAGAGCTACTTAGTCTATCTGAGTTCCCTTCATTAGATTATCGTCATGGTGTAAACTATAACATTCTTACACCATCTGCTTAGAGTAAATTTGAATCCTGTTCATGTGATGCATTTTGGTTGTGTACAGTTACCAAATGTTATGCATTGCGTACAAGGCCTCGAAAATTTATACCAATGCAGATGCAGGATATAGAAGAGGATAAATTGAACACTACAAGCTGCAAGAGAGCAATTTTTCATATGGAAAGAATTGTCTGACTGGTAACTTCATTTTGCTTCTAGTATTCAAAGAAATGAAGATACATATTAGCATAAATATGAACTCACCATTTGCAAAAAGGTACGAAAATACCAGTTCATTCCAAGCATCGGGAACTCCAGGGAGACACCAGTGACTGCAATCAAGTATAGTGGGAGGATAACTCCAAGCGCCAACATGGGCATCGGTTCTAAAGGCTCCCATCAAAGTTACATTTAGAACAGTAATAGGAACATTCATGCTCGCCACAACATCAGCAAGTATATCCCCAAGTTCACTCTTGTCGTTTCCTTTGGCCTCAGGTGAAGGCTTTTCTGTTACTTCACATATCGTTTGGTTTAAGTCACTACAACATGAAACAGGTTTTTGTTAGTTCTTACAGAAAAGATACAGCAGAGTAAGGAAAGAATTGTAAGAACAGAAGTAATGAGCTTAGAATTTTGCAAGAAACATTCAGCTACTTCAAATGAAGTGGTGTAAACAGATAGTGGACCCAATGTAGTGGAGTCACAGAATGATCCTGGAATGTTAAGGTTCATCAGTTTACTAAAGTAAACATATACTCCTTCCGTCCCAAAATATAAGGCGCCCTTAAATTTCGCTGGTCAACGACATACAACTTTGACCATGATTTGTACTTACAATATGTCCACAAAATTAGTATATTGATATATGGAATGAAAGAATTTTGCAAGACGAATCCAATGGTACCATTAATACATTCTCAATCCATATAATTTAGTATATATTATTGGTCAAAGTCAAGCATCAAGGACCAGCATAAAAATAGCGCGCCTTGTATTTTGGGACGGCGACTATATACTAGACAGAGTTTCTTCATCTGATGTAATGAGTGTGTGAAGCAATTTTGAATCAGGGGCCGTTGTTAAGCTGTAGCTACAGTTCCATTGCTAATCTTAGATGTCCCCACAAACATTAAGAAAAGAATCAAAGCCTATTCTTTAGACACTGAGGTGAGATCCTGTGAAATCAAGTTACTATATATGCCTTGGTAGAGCTCAAAGCAATGTTTGTACCGACATTGTATAGCAGAGTGTAAATTTGACATTGGAAAGATGACATATGAAATGCATCTTTTGGTAAATGGACAGAGAGATCAACCAAATATTGCAAAATGATGTCATGATAATTGAAACTGTGTGATTACCTATCTCCCTACTATTCAAGTATAGGCATGGCAACTAATAGGATTAATTGCCATGTATTTAGATAATGTGGACCTAGTGGCGTTCGGATGCAGATACAGATTGTTAATAACTTAATATCAAAATTTAATATGTCATGTAAAGGTATTTTGTTTGCTACCACATATCAGGCAATCATAAATGATCTGTATCCTTAGATTCTGATTTGTACAAAGTTTTTTCACAGAACATTTTTCACACATCTGCTTATGACTAAACTGCACGCATAGTACACTAGCTATATATCACTTCAAATTATACTGGCAAAGCAAATTAAACTGAAAAAGGATGAACTAAAGTATGCTGTACGCAAGAGAAGAGCTCTTTACTGTGTGTTATAAAACACACCTCCAATGAGATGGCTCATACGTGCGGAAGAACACATGTGTTCGGCTCAAATCAACTCTTTTTTCCACCCAAGAAGCCCAAGTCTGCAGTGCCATCCTGAAAGCAGCATCAATGGTTGTGCCTAGTTTGAGAGCACGCCCGGCCTGAAAATAGCAACCCCTGTCGAGAAGAACAAGTCAGAATCAAACTAGGATATTTAAGTTGGATTTAATGCATATGTAAATAATTATGAATGTAATATTCAAAGGGGAAAAAGGCTGTATTAGTTGACAATGAGTTGACGTTAGAGCAAAAAAATAGTAACTTCAGTAATTCCGTCATGATCTCTCTCAAATATCACAAAAAACTATGTAATGCACCTACTAGCTACTATTATCAGAGAGTAGCTAACGACTAATTTTAAGTATATGCTCCTGCTTAACCAATGTCACATCCATGCCTGTGACGAGTAGGAGATCGGTTGGGCAGGCATGACTGTTTCACAGCCTCATGCTCAGCCTGGGATAAAAGAAGCTAGTGAAGGACATTGAGATAAAAGTGTTGGGGAACTGCAGAGGGATGAGGGGAAGGATCTAGCGACTGATGGACCTAGCACAATGGTGTGTAGGAGGAATTTCATGAGTTGGATTTAATGGGAAGTGTAGTGTGAGGTGTATAATAGGGATGGCCAATTAGGAAAAAAAATCCTTCCTGCTATTCTTCTTTTGTTCTTCCTCTAACACATTTTGGATCATCTCTGACTTATTCCCATAACTCATCCCAGCGTAGTATCAAATTTGTTGTTCAAATTCCAACATAAGGATGTACATTTGATTTCAGGTGCATAGAAACGAGAAGCTGAGTTAGGCTCAAGCTTGCGGTTGTTGCGTTGTGCTCTTTGTACTTATTTCTAAGTTGATATCAGAAGAAGTAGTAGAAAAAAACCTATTAATGTGCCGCGTAAAGTTAATGTTTATCCTCCCAAATCTCATCTCATATGTTATGGAATGCGGGTACATATTAGTTGCAATTTGACTACGAAATAAACAGGTCGCCAAACACCCAGTTATCTAAAACCAACTGCACCGAAATTCATAATCTACTGTGATCCCAAATGGAGCCTTAGAGGTTACTGATACTTAAATTTGGTGATATGACCGAGACAGAGATTGTGTTAAATACTCACACTGATTGTGTTCACAATTCAAGGAATTACATATATACACACATGAAAGGCAATTCTAAGGGAATATGACAAAGCAAAAGAAGATACTTCCAGTACTGAAAAACACACATTTATGAACATAGCGAAACAAAGTAAGAAACCTTACGTATTAAACAATTTGGTGGAAGTCCACCAGTGGCCGGTGTTGAAGATCAGAACATCGGCATTCGCCCATTTCCGACTGATATTATCCATCTTGTCCAGCCTCAACGTCGATTTGACCCTCTTGGGCGCGTGCCTCGGCGCAGGGCTCTGCTGGACGAGGAACACGGAGCGGAAGAACTCCACGGTGAGGTCGAAGGACGCGAACCTGACCCCCAGGAAGCGTATGATCTTGCTGATCTCGTTGCCGTTCACCTCGTAGACGGTCTTGGGGTCGTCCACCCCGGGCATGAGCATGCAGATGAAGGACTCCCACTGCGTGCGGCTCATGGAGTCCCCGACGAAGACGACCCGCTTGCCCCGCAGCCGCTGGAGCGCGGCGCGGGCGGTGAACCTCGGCACGTCGCACCGCCGCGGCCTCCACCGCCACCTGAGGTAGCCGGTGTCCTCCCTCCCGTTGGCCAGGCAGTCGAACCCCTTCTCCGCGAACGGGCACTCGGAGCTGTTGTATAGCGGGTAGGTCTCGTCGGGGACCCAGCCGCCGTCGAACACGTTGCAGGTGCTGAGGTCCTCACCGACGAACCCGGCCACGGTGGCCTGGCCACGGCCGAGGTAGCGGAAGACGTAGAGGTAGAGCGCGCAGGAGAGCGCGAGCGCGACGGAGGCGAGGCAGAAGGCGAGGGCGAGTCGGTCCAGCGACGCCCACCACCTGCGCTGCGCCGGCGCCGCCGCCGCGGACACCCGCGGGCTCCCGGGCACGGCGCCGCCCCTCTGCGCGACGCGACCCGAGCCGCTCCGGGTCGCGCTCACCATCTCCGCGCCCCCGCCAGATCTCCCATCCCGCGGCCCCCTCGGCTCGCCAAATCGGCCCGAACGCCGGCGGTCGCCGCCTCCTCGCCAGCCGCGTCAGAACCCTTTGGGGAGAGAGCTCTCCGCGCGCGTGGCGGTGGTGGTGGGGTTTGGTGTTGACTCTCGCTGTGTAAAGCTCACGGCGGCACGGCGCCGGGCGCGGCGAGGGGGCAGGAGGCGGTTGCTGGCTCGCACGGCAGGTAGGGACTGGGGAGGGTGGTGATCTGCGGAACGGGGGAGACGGCTGCTGTCACTGGCGTGTGGGGTTCGGACTTCGGAGATGCAGGTAGAGGATGTTGGTGGGGGGAATACCGGCGGTGGCGCAAAATGCTTTCTTTTTTTTTTTTTGACCTTCAAAATGCTTTCTTTCTGGGATTTTGCCCGATCTGCTGGTACTTGCGGGAAGAACACTCGAATGGCCAGGCTACCAACCTGGTGTACCATATAAGTAAAGTTCGGTGCTTGCTCGTCTCGTTCTTGTGAGCTGAAGATTTGATCTGAGTGGTACGGACGGACAACCACCCAGAGATCAGAGATGAGAAAGGCATAAAGAAAAGGAGCTCCTATCATCCTACCAGACTGTGAGAGTACGGGGATTCTCTTGTTATGAAACCAGACGGATAGAGTATTCTGAAGCTGACAATCGGAACTTTGGTTGTTGCCCTGCACCACACCATTACTCACATGCTTTACCTTTTCCTCTCTTGTTATAAAACCCAGCTCCATGTGCCTCCGTTCAGTTCCCCTCCTTCCATCTCATCTCGATACCTCAGGGAATTTATTTTCATGACATTTTTTGTTATAAGTTGGAGCATCTCCACCGGGGGCATCTCATCTCGATACCTCAGTGAACATTGATTTGAATGTCCAGTTTTCAAACTTTCCCAGATTGCTTATATATATGGACTTGAATTACTGGAATTTTTTCAATTTTTTCTGGAAACTTTAAATTTTCGGGTAAAATTTGAAACTGAACATTCAAATCAATGTTTTTCTCAATCCATCCACCTAAATTGGTTCAAACTTTCCCATAATGCTTATATATATGGACTAGAATTACTGGAATTTTTTCAATTGTTTCTGGAACTTTAAATTTTTCGATCAAATTTAAGCCGAAAAAATTCTAAATCCTAGTGTAGCGCCTTAACACTATGCGCTACACAATCAAATGTGGGGCCCGTAGGCGCCACGTAGGCAGGACGAGTAGCGCCTCAGCCTGAGGCGCTACTATGTATAGTGTAGCGCCTCTCTGTTGGGCGCTACCCGAAAGGGTTATTTCGTGAAATAGTTTCGCCTGACGTTTATTTTGTGAATTTCTTTCTAACTTTGGTTTTTTTTTGTCATTTTTCCACGCCATGGTTGGAGTACATGCTTAGGGCATCTCCACCGGGCCCTCTAGTTTGTGTGCGACAACTATGTCTGTTTTTTAAACTTCCCACACCTACATCTCCAAATGAAATCCTTCAGGTTTCTTTATCAATGCGAACAATAAATTTGGCTATCAAGATATACGTAATTCAAATACGACTATCATAGGCTCAACCAACAGCAAGACCGGCCGCCAAAATTTAGCCCAACAGCTTCCCCGGCCAACACAAGCACGCCCAACAACAAGTCTGGCCACCAAAATACATTAATCCATCCAAGAATATGCAAATCATTCTTGGGTCTCGGGATCTATGTCCCTTCCCTCACGACGTTGCGGTTGCGGTCTACCGTCCTCTGTGTGATGACGTTGCGGAGGTCCTCGCCTGGCTGCGGCTGTCGCGGTTGTCTTGGAGCTGGGCCTGCGAGTGCTACGGGTTCGCGGTCGCGGCGACCCCGATTTTCTTGCGCCCTTTCTGTTGGCGCCTTGTTCGCCAGAGCTTTTTCAACTGCCTTGATAGACATGATCTGTTGCTTGTGGAGGAGAGCTCGGGCGTCACCCTCAGGCGGCTGCGTTAGTCGCAGGTATGTTTCGACTGCCATGAGGGCAGCTCCGGGTGTTTTGGGGACGGGTATCCCGTCCGCGTCTTCAGTCATGTATGATGATTCGAGGTTGCGGGTGATTCCGGCACGTTCGGCCTCTGTCATCCGGGGCACGCGGGCCCTGTGGCGCCTTGCTCCTTGCGAGACCTCTGTCGAGGCAGCAGTGAATGAATAAGCGGCCCTCCTGGCACTCGCCGCGTCGGCTTCCTCCTTGCGTCGGAGTAGCTCGACCTTCTCTGCGCGGAGTCGGTCGCCTTCCTTTTGCAGCAGGTACTGGACCGCCATAAGGTCCTCTCGGGGTGCATCTGGTGGGGGGTACGTGCCCTCCTCAACGTGCTTCAGGGCTCTGATTACCATGTCGCGGGTGATGGTGAGTCGCGTCGTCTGGTCCGGCATGACCACCTCCAGTGGATATGCGGGTTCGTCGCCGTTGGCCCGCGACGGGCCGGCCATGTAAACTTGTGCGGGGTAAATCTGGGAAGTGGGGCTGATGCTTCCACTGCTGCTTCCTTCGTCCGAGCCGTGCTCGGAGTCGAAAATGGCTGCAACGTGGTGTGTACCACAGTCGCCATTGAGGCTCTTTCCGTAGAGTTTCGCGACCTTCACCCCGGACGCGAGAAATGGAATCGCTGTCGTTGACGCGGGTGCGGTTGGCTTGCGGGCGATCTCGCGGCGCGACGGCATGGCTGACGTAGTCGGAGTCGATGGAGATCTTGGCCTTGCCCGCGACGCGATCAAGGTAGTCGAAGTAGACTTGATCCGCGCAGGGGTCGCAGCTGATGCGATCTCCTTGGCAGCCGGAGATGCGGGTGTCGTGGTTGCGTTGGGCGCGATCTCTGCCATGGAGGCAGTTGGTGTAATCGAGGCGAGCGCGATCTTCGCGGCAGTCGATCGTCGCAGTCGCGGTAGACGCGATCACGGCAGGTGATGACGTGGTCGTTGTAGTCGTGGCATATGCGATCTTCGCGGCAGTCGAAGATGCGATCGTCGCAGTCGCGGTAGATGCGATCACGGCAGGTGATGACGTGGTCGTTGTAGTCGTGGCAGATGCGATCTTCGCGGCAGTCGAAGATGCGATCGCTGCATTCGCAGCAGATGCGATCTCCACGGCGGGTGATGACGTGGTTGACGTAGTCGAGGCAGATGCGGGTGTCACCACCGCGCGTAGCGCGGCCGCCGTAGACCAGAGTGTTCCGCAGCTGTTTATGAGGTAGTACATGGAACCAAAGGTGATCCACATACCTTCACGCAGTTCAGCGTACACCGAGCGATGAGCCGGCGGGTGGCTGGCGTACTCGAAGGAGCCGAAGCGGATTGGCTCCCTGGTGCAGACGTCGATCTTCAAGGTTGATGGGGCCGGTGCGACCATGCTTCCAGCGCTCGTTCTTTCCCACAGACGGCGCCAATTGACGAGGCTGAGACTCGGCAAATCCCTGGGTCGAGTACCCCGGGTTGATTGAAGGGGAGAGATGAGCGCTGGTGATCACGATGGCTAACAGGCGAGGCGTTTACCCAGGTTCAGGCTCCCGGAGGATAAAACCCTACTTCCTGCTTGTCTGGTTATTGATGTTGAATGTGGCTACAATGGCGAGATGGCAATCTCGCTAGGGTTTGAGATGGCGGCTATGAGCGTGAGCGTATGCGTTCCCCTTAGACGAGGGGACCCTCCTAGCCTTTATATGATAGGCTAGGTCTCGGGTGAACGGTGCCGATGGCACTTACAGGATGAACGAAGCTGATGACCTAACGTGGACTATCTTGGGCCGCACGTCGTCCTCCTTGGGCCTTCCTTGAGCCCTCGCCATAGGGTTGATGGACTTGGCGTGACCCAGGTATCACCACCGTGGGGTAGTTAAAGAGTAACCCCACGACAGCTCCTTTGAAGATCTTCAGTGCAATGTTATTCTACACAATCAAAACAAACACAAGTTAGTAAAACTTTGACACAAACAAAACAAACACAATAAAAAAAACACAAAGAAAGAAAGTGAGATATTCGGTACATTACCGCCGCATCCATGCCAATTCTCTTCCATGTGGTGCAAAGCAAAACATCTTCCGCAACCGTGTAGTTGCCCGCTCTTCCTCCTGCCTCAGTCAGAAAGCCCTCTTCTTCCGCGTCAAGCTCTTGATCAACTTGACGATGAGTCTCATACTCTTGGCTTTGTGTAATGTTCATCTGCTCCATAAACTCATCATTATCCATGCTACAAATTAGATAGTCATTGATTAATACCGGTTATTCTGTAGCTTAATTAGACTGCACGGAAATTCTCTGCATGCATAACTTCGGACTACAGGGTTTAATTTGAAAAGGTTGCCTATAAAAGCTCATATAAGAAAATCTGGGAAATACATGCTTATGTGTTCGTGTATATATTAACACACACAAAAAGCAAAATGCAAACATGAAACATACTCTGAAACACAAAAAAGTTGTTTGTGTCATGTTCATGTGCAAGTAAAACATTGAAAAATTAGATTGTCATACTTTTGCGACATTTCGTCAAACATGTTGAAGGCGGACGCCGTCGCGTCGGGGCTCCGCTGAATCTCATCCCCTACAGGCGGCGCAGACGGCGGTGGTGGCGGTGGAGGCATGCTCTCGATGGAGGACGATGGTGGCCTCCCGCGCGGGCCGGTGTTGGCCTTGGTCTTCTTCCCGCCGCCCGCGCGCCCAGCGGCTGGCCCTCCCGAGCCACGCTTGGCCGTCGCCCGCTTGTTCCCGGTCACGGTGGCCGTCGGCGGCGCAGGGGCCACTTGGCCGCTCGCCTTCGGGCCGGTGTGCCGCGGCGCGGCGAAGATGGGACGGCGGAGGTTAGGGTTTCCACCGGCGGCGGCGGTGGAGTTGATGGGTGGGGGAAGACCTCCGCCCGCGCCGGAGGAGCCGGTGGAGAAGGGAGGCGTCGGGGGGTGCCGGAGTCGCTGTCCATGGCAAGGAAATCGCCGGCAGCGGGAGAGGGAGGAGGGGGCGGTCGCGCGCGCGGGGATTTTTCAGCTCTGTTTCCGTTCGCGCGCGTGAGGGGAAATGGAAGGGCACGGGTCGGGCTGCCCTTTCCAGTGATGCAAATATACATCACCGTTTTGGGCTGCCCAACCAAAGCCCTAAAATTTTCAGAAATTATTAGGCACAGGAAAGGGATTGGGCATCTGCTGGAGATGCGTTTTTTGGCCCGTGCCCTAAAAAAGCAGTTAAAATGCATCATGCCCTATTTAACATCATCTGTTGGATATGCTCTTAGACATCAAATATACAAGCAGATCCATGGGTGTGACTTGCTGTAGTCAATGTTTTCGTTTCTCGATTGAGAGGAGCACCAAATAGCAGGTGCAGCTCTACACAAACTGGATGAGTTGCAGCTGTCTACTAGTAGCAAATACATGAGAAAAAGCAAAAAATCAAGGAGATTGTCTCACCTGCAGCAGGATGGACGGGCGACAAGCCAAGTTAAGGATGGTGGGTGGCGAGATGCGGGGACGTGGTCGGGGGCAGACGGCAGCAGCTGCTGCACGCGCCCAAGCTTGGGGTCCGACGCGTCCACGACTAGCCCGCCGTCAGGGGGCCTCGTGAACGCGAAGACGCCAGCAGAGGAGACCGATGAAGCAGCGGCGGGCAGGATCGACGGCCAGGGCGGGGAAAAAATCGAACGCTGTCGTCCCCTTCTCTAAGGAGACGAGCCCTGATGGCCCTTGACGTAGTTACCTGCGTCAAAAGAATATGGGTTAGGTTGAGACTCCAAGTGCAGAGTGTATAGTATAGGAAAGACAGTTTTCCCCACGAGGGGTGAGTCGAGGGTTTAATATCGAACTCTCAGGGAATTAGTAGTGAAAGATTTATCTTCTTATCCTTCTCTTGAGAACCTACAAACAAAGTAAATTGTTTTGTGCCCTCAACCTCACCAAGTGGTTGTCAAGCACAAGGTGTGAGAATGATATCAAAATAAAACAAATGCAAAACAAGAAATAAATATGCAATGATGATAAATAAATATGCAAGGATGGTGGGAACAATGATGGATGATATTTTGGGGTTTTGTATTGTGAATGCAAGATATAAAAGTATTTTTGTATTTTCGGATTTTTAAATGGCAGAAAATGGAAAATGGATAAAAGTTGTTGGAAAGGTGTTTCTTATGATTAAAAATGGACCGGGGTTCATGGTTTCACAAATGCACTCTCTCTTTAATAAAGTGGTAGACAATGGAACACTAGAATTAACATATGAGATTGCAACAAAAAGGTTTCATGACAAGTTACTAATTATATGGGCATCACGTCCTAACATAGAGATCTTTTGGTTATTAATCTCTCTTACACTCCACCAAGATGTGAATTAAATCTTAGCAACTTAGTAATTAAGATAAATCAGAGCATAGCTTTAAGTCTTATGACATGAAGTAAAAATAAGAACATGCTAGATCTAGTCATGGAGAAGTGGCAATGGTCACACCCACACCTCCGGTAGCATGGTATTTTTCTTTATCCCTAGTGAGGCAAAAAAGTAAGGTAAAAATACCCAAGTGGATCGTGGAACTTCTCTCACTTTCACCGCACTAGCCACCCCCTCATTACTCCAACTAATGCACACGTTCCCCCACACAAGCTCTCATAAACATGCTTGATCAAAACAACTAGACAAGAACGGGGTACATAATATGCATTACTTTCATAACTAAAACAAAACAATTGCAATATCAAACATATATTAACTCATAAAGAGATCTACCACAAAGGAATTACATAGATGACCATAATCATGTTCGGCAGCTCATACGGTGCTAATTAGTGAAGCTCAAAGAGAGGAGAGATACATAAGTTACTTCGACAAACCCATAGTCCAGGGGTGGACTACTCCCTCTTCATCATGGAGACGGTGGAGATGACATTGGGGGAGATGGAGACCACACCCCGCCGGAGTTTTCCCCCTCCAATCTGCAGCTCCAGGTCTTTGTTTTGGTGTTTCTGTGTTTTGGCGGCGCTCTCCTCTGGAAAACGTCGGGGGACTATTTTTATAGTCGGTTTTAGGTCAAGACGAAGCTGGGGGGACGAAGATCGACGGCATCGGAGCCACGAGGCCCAAAAGAGGGGTCCCCACGCGGCCAAGGAATCTGGCCACGTGGGACCACCTATTTTGGTCCTCATGCCTCCTCTCGTGCGCTTCCTTCGCTCATACGCTTTGTTCCTTCCAAAAACTGATGCTCGTAAATTTTCAGGTCATTTGGACGTCGTTTGGGTCCCTGAAACATCAAAATATAGAAAATAGGGTTTTCTGCCAGTGCAGGGTTAATTCCAGAAAAATAGGAAAACTGTGAAATCTTCCCAAAATCAATAGAAAACAATGATATAACCCTTATATGATGCAAATATGATTGAAATATAAGTGATATAATGCAAAGTTCATGTATGCATTTTACATGCATCAACATCCCCAAGCTTAACCTATACTCGTCCTCGAGTATAAAGGTGATAAAACCAACATGGACTTTGCATTTTAAGACTATCAATGGATATCAAAGATGATTACTATTGCTACATAAAGTCAAATGATTCATTCTTTAAAGGAGTAGCAATATGCAAGATAGATTATGAAGTGATATCAATTACTCAATGCAAGGATGTTCAATGATAATTCACAAAGTGCAACATAGAAGAAAGTACTATGGACCAAATGTATGCATAATGAAAAGTAAAAACATCCTATAATGGTCATAGAGTACTCTTATAAAACTGAATATAAAAGGTGGACACTTTGGAAAGATATATAAATGAGTAGAGGTAAAAACATGAACAAGTCTCATCTAACTTCCAAATACTTCTACTTAAGTTAATGTTTGCAATGTGGTATCGGTGTCAAGCTCTCATTACCCCTTATCATAACATCTTGAATGGTTAAAGTTTAAAGTGAAAGCAAATATGAGTAGTGTGCTTGACAAAGAAATGGTTGAAAGTCTCATGCCCCTTGAATATGAGTACCTACACCATGGTGTTGCTCAACTTGGGATACAAAGCAAGTTCAAGTAAAAAGTCATTGTAAAAATAGCGTCATCAAGAGGGTCAACTGGGGTACCTCTTGTCCCAGGACATGGAACAAGCCCATGTCAAAATGACAAGACAAACAAACATAAGGAACAATCTCAACACCCTTTTTATTTACTATTGATATAGCCTTTTATTATGAGGTGCATCACTGAAGGTTCACATAGCATGTAAGTAAATTTTCACCATGACAGCATGGCTTAGATTGGCGGCCCAGGTATCTCTCTAGCCATTTATACAACTACTTAAACCTACTAAATTTCCACATTTATTTGGCACCATGATAAGCATCCATAAACAAAAGTACATGATATCAACTAGATATAATTTAGTGCAATGTTGAAAGCTTGCCATGTGACAACACATTTGGGCTAACTAGCAACCAAGACTCTTGTCAAATTCACAACTTCATAATTTTAATCACAATGGTTCATGTTTATTAAATGCAATAGTAAGGTGTGAGAGCTATTTAACCAACTTTCCCATAACAATCAATAACATAAGCATTTTAATTCAGAGGTATAGATAAAGTAACATGATAAACATACTCGGAATAGCATAAAGCTAATAGGTAGATATGGTGGACTCACTGGAAAAAACTTTGGTTGAAGGTGTTGGAAAACAAGTTTTTACTTGTTGGAATTTTTGGGCTAGCAAAAGGGAGAAAGTTGACCGTCTAAATGCATGAACAAGTGTCCATAGAACTAACCAATCCATGTTAAACAAAGTAAAGTAACATTCAGCATCAAAACATGAATAAAAGATAGCTCTTGATAAGACACTTGCAATTTGATACTCATTAAAAACATATGAATTATGCAACTATATGTATCTTTTTAAATCAACTTAAACATCCCTTTCCCAATCTTATTATAGCATCCAACTTAATTCAACCCAAACTTCCAGTAGCTCTCTCATATAAAAATGATAGTGGTGGTCTCAAAACAAAAATCAAACCAAAATAAAAAGCAAATAAAAGACGCTCCAAGTTTATGCGATAAAGTGCATTGATCGAAAAACAGAAGTTAGACGTGTGCAAACCGAGAGTGTGTTGGTCCAGTGGGGTTGTCTTCACATCCCCAAGCTTATGGTCTTCACCATCCTTGGATAGCTCTTGGTGCATCTCCTCTAATCCCTGTGAAAAAACTTCAAAACACTGTTTCTCCCATTTCTTTTCTGTGGGGTGACATTAGTAGTGATAGACAAATGAATTACTTATTGCATTGAATCCTTAGAAAAAAATTCATATGAATTTCCAGAAAGTGTATAATGTTGTATGCCTACTTATAAACTCAATTGGATCAAAAATATTCAAGTTAAAAGTTCAAAAAATGCATCAAACAAAATGGGACAGAATCTGTCCAGAAAAACAGCAGCTGTGAAACGCATTTTTCTACCCAGCTTAAGAATGTCGAAAAATTATGAAAAAATTCACGCATACAGAGGATGAAAAGTTGCAGTTACAGTAATTTTTTTAGCTCATTCCGAGTTACATAATAGGAATAAAAAACAAACCATGCACAGATTCGTGCTGGAATAAAATCTCCGAATGCAAATAGCAACTTTTTCATACCAAAATGGGTAAAACTTGACACTTTTTTAAAAATTCCAGAAACTAAAGTAAAAACTAAGTCTCTTGTTATAGCAAGAGGACACAAAGAAAATCAAAAAATAAAAACAACCGGGTTGCCTCCCGTAAAGCGCTTTCTTTATAGCCATATAGCTAGGCTTCTTACTTGATACTTATTCTGGACGAAGCTCATAAGGGAACTTGAACTTTGGTGTGTCCCTCTTCCTTGGGAAATGTTCCATGCACTTCTTGTGTGGAAACTGAAACTTCACATTCCCTTCTTTTGAATCAATGATAGCACCTGTGGTACGAAGAAAAGGTCTTCCAAGAATAATTGAACTAGAGGTTTTATTCCCCATATCCATGATTAGAAAGTCAACAGGTACAAATGTCATATACAACTCTACCATAACATCACTTACTTTTCCTAAAGCATATTTAATGGAATCATCAGCATGTGCAAGTTCAATAGAGCATTTTTCAAGATTCTTTAATTCAAAAACTTCATATAATTCTTTAGATAAAACAGAGACACTAGATCCTAGATCTAATATAGCATGGTGTGTCTCTTTTCCAATGGTTACTAGTACTTTGGGAATCCATACATCCCCAAGCTTAGGTGGTATCATAGCTTCTTGGTTGTACCTAGCAATCTTTTCTTTTAAAACATGATTAGCAATATAAGAACCTAAACCTGCTTGGTTAGAGTTGATGGAATGATCACTTGCAACTTTTTGTAAGATAGATATTAATTCATGCAAGCTACAATTATCTAAGTCAAGTAGTGGTTCCTTGACTTCACTAAGCATTTTAACTTCTTCAACTTTTCTTTCTTTCATTACCATAATAGTTTCCTTAGCAACTCTCTCTTGCTCATGAATGTGTTCCCAAGATTTATTTATAACCTCTTGGCAATATTTAATTGTTTCCTCATATTTTTGAGCTGTAATGGTGTTCTTTAATGAGGAAACTTCCTTAGTGAGCTGATCTACCCTTTCAAACAAAGAGTCTTGTTTTTCGAACTTAGATATAAATTCCTTATTAAGCTCCTTTTGAGTAGATATAAATGACCTAATGGTGTTTTCCAAGTCACTAGAAACATTGCTACTAGTGGTATATTTGTTTGGCACATATGGGGGTTTATTATAGAATTATAATTGTTGTTACCATACCCATTATTACCATAGTTTCTAATGGAGTTAACATCAACACTTTCAAGATTATTACCAACTAGTTCTTGCAAAGGGTCATTCTCAATATTTTGTTTATTAATGAATGCAAGAATAGTGTCCATTTTAGTTGACAAATCATTTGTTTCTTCTATGGAGTTTACTTTATTAGATGGATTAGATGCTCCTTCGGTATTCCATTGACTATAGTTTTGCAAAATACTTTCTAAGATGTTCTTAGCTTCTACTATAGTTTTTCCCATAAAAGCCCCTCCAGCAGCTGAATCAAGAATATTTCTAGACATGTAATTTAGACCATTATAAAAAGAGTGTAATGTGGTCCATTCATTAACCCCATGTGAAGGACAAGTTCTAAGCATAAGTTTTATCCTATCCCAAGCTATAGCAACATGTTCATTTTCATTTTGCCTAAAAGAAAGGATATTGTTTCTACTTTGCAAAATTTTAACAGGAGGATAATATTTCTTAATGAAAGCTTATTTTAGATCACCCCAAGAATTAATGCTATCAGTAGGTAGTGAATGCAACCATTCTTTACCTTTTCCTCTAAGTGAGAAAGGAAATAATTTCAGTTTTAGAATATCACTTTCCACATTTTTAAATTTTTGCATGTCACATATTTCAACAAAATCATGAAGATGCATAGAGGCATCCTCCATAGCACTACCGCCAAATTGTTCCCTAGTTATCAAGTTCAACAAACTAGGACTTACTTCATAACTATCAGCTTTTATCTCAGGTGTGGCAATGGGCCTAGCAATAAATTGATCATTTGGAGTGTTTGTGTAGTCACACAACTTAGTTCTATCACCCATTTTTGCAGATTTTTATGTGTTTTTAATTTTTAAATGCAAAAGTGAAAATAAAATGACACTAAACAATGCAAAATGAAATAACAAATGCAACACAAAATGCAAAACTGAAAATAAAATATGCAAACCGAAATATAAAGATGATATGCAAGACAAAAACAAAACAAAATAAAATGATTTGAAGGTAAAGATGGATAAGATGATGCTCACTTAGGCGCAACCTCCCCAAGCTTAGGTGGTAGCAAAAGTTGGTGATGAAGTTGACTTTGCTGAGAGATACTCCTTGGACAAATCTTTACATCAATGATTCCCCGGCAACGGCGCCACAAAATTGTCTTGATGGCTCTTGACGTAGTTACCTGCGTCAAAAGAATATGGGTTAGGTTGAGACTCCAAGTGCAGAGTGTATAGTGTAGGAAAGACAGTTTTCCCCATGAGGGGTGACTCGAGGGTTTAATATCGAACTCTCGGGGAATCAATAGTAAAAGATTTATCTTCTTATCCTTCTCTTGAGAACCTACAAACAAAGTAAATTGTTTTGTGCCCTCAACCTCACATAGTGGTTGTCAAGCACAAGGTGTGAGAATGATATCAAAATAAAACAAATGCAAAACAAGAAATAAATATGCAATGATGATAAATAAATATGCAAGGATGGTGGGAACAATGATGGATGATATTTTGGGGTTTTGTATTGTGAATGCAAGATATAAAAGTATTTTTGTATTTTCGGATTTTTAAATGGCAGAAAATGGAAAATGGATAAAAGTTGTTGGAAAGGTGTTTCTTATGATTAAAAATGGACCGGGGTTCATGGTTTCACAAATGCACTCTCTCTTTAATAAAGTGGTAGACAATGGAACACTAGAATTAACATATGAGATTGCAACAAAAAGGTTTCATGACAAGTTACTAATTATATGGGCATCACGTCCTAACATAGAGATCTTTTGGTTATTAATCTCTCTTACACTCCACCAAGATGTGAATTAAATCTTAGCAACTTAGTAATTAAGATAAATCAGAGCATAGCTTTAAGTCTTATGACATGAAGTAAAAATAAGAACATGCTAGATCTAGTCATGGAGAAGTGGCAATGGTCACACCCACACCTCCGGTAGCATGGTTTTTTCTTTATCCCTAGTGAGGCAACAAAGTAAGGTAAAAATACCCAAGTGGATTGCGGAACTTCTCTCACTTTCACCGCACTAGCCACCCCCTCATTACTCCAACTAATGAACACGTTCCCCCACACAAGCTCTCATAAACATGCTTGATCAAAACAAGTAGACAAGAACGGGGTACATAATATGCATTTACTTTCATAATTGAAACAAAACAATTGCAATCTCAAACATATATTAACTCATAAAGAGATCCACCACAAAGGAATTACATAGATGACCGTAATCATGTTCGGCAGCTCATACGGTGCTAATTAGTGAAGCTCAAAGAGAGGAGAGATACATAAGTTACTTCCACAAACCCATAGTCCAGGGGTGGACTACTCCCTCTTCATCATGGAGACGGTGGAGATGACGTTGGGGGAGATGGAGACCACACCGGCAGCGCCCCGCCGGAGTTTTCCCCCTCCAATCTGCAGCTCCAGGTCTCTGTTTCGGTGTTTCTATGTTTTGGCGGCGCTCTCCTCTGGAAAACGTCGGGGGACTATTTTTATAGTCGGTTTTAGGTCAAGACGAAGCTGGGGGGACAAAGATCGACGGCATCGGAGCCACGAGGCCCAAAAGAGGGGTCCCCACGCGGCCAAGGAATCTAGCCGCGTGGGACCACCTATTTTGGTCCTCAGGCCTCCTCTCGTGCGCTTCCTTCGCTCCTACGCTTTGTTCCTTCCAAAAACTGATGCTCGTAAATTTTCAGGTCATTTGGACATCGTTTGGGTCCCTGAAACATCAAAATATAGAAAATAGGGTTTCCTGCAGTGCAGGGTTAATTCCAGAAAAATAGGAAAACTGTGAAATCTTCCCAAAATCAATAGAAAACAATGATATAACCCTTATATGATGCAAATATGATTGAAATATAAGTGATATAATGCAAAGTTCATGTATGCATTTTACATGCATCAAGCCCTCCCTGCAGCAGCGAGAGGTGGACGACGCCCTCCGTGGCTCCCGTCGGCTGCTCGCGGAGGAGCCCGTCGGCCGCCCGGGAGCAGCGCCTGCTGCTCGCAGAGGAGCACGGTGCGGTCGAGGGGAGCTCGCCCCCGCCGGTCTGCCGGCGACTGGGAGGATGCGACGCTGGGCGGCGTGTCTGGGTGACTGGGTCCTGAGCGGCGGCGAGAAGAGAGAGAAAGTGGATCGGGGATTCGGGCGGAAGAAGGAGAATTAAGAAAGAAAGAAAGAAAAAAAGAAAGGGAGAGAGATGGGATCGCGTGTGTGTGGGGACGTGCGGTGCGGGCCCATGCTACTGCTGGCGAACATGTTTCATGTCCGTCAGAGGTAGCCGCAGTGTACCGCTGGCGCACCGGAGAAACTGTTCGCCAGCGGTAGCTGGGTCGCTGTTACTGCTGGCGAACACAGTTATTGTTGCGTCAGTGGTACACCACTTACTGCTGGCAAACGGGTGTTTGGTGCGCCAGCGGTAAGCCAGCAGTAGTTAGCGGCGGCTCCGGGTCGCTGTTACCGCTGGCGAACGCAATTATTTGGTTCGCCAGCGGTATTTACCATTGGCGAACTTGTTTTTTTGTTCGCCAGCGAGAGCCCGGCGGCTATAGCCCTTTTCCTACTAGTGTTAGTTTACCCTGCTATCTACCACCCAGCAGAAGTGACGACGACGTGAGAGTGTTCTTAACGGAGTTCTGTGTTTCCGTGGTCGATGCGTAAACCATTTAACAAATTATGCGAACCGTGATACGTGATAGGTTGTTTAGCCATACAACTTTTACCACGATGTAGGTTACATGGCAAAAACCATTTTAGCCATGAAAAAAATGCCCCTTTGCCCCGAAAATCGGACGTGATAAAGGCAACATTTTCTTCTAGTAAGGGCCTGCCGACCGTCGCCCGCCGAGCAGGGCTTTGCGCGCCAGCCTCCTCCGCCCGAGCCGCCCCATAAAAGCGATGCAGGTGTACGGCTCAAATGGAGATATTTGCATTTAGAAAGAAATATGTCATATATGATAGAATGAAATGAAACAAACAACTCTAGGGTAATACGTCTCTTATGCGGCATCAATCACTTGTCGAAGGCTGGTGTAATAGGATGGCTTGCATGAAAAATGCTGAGTTTGCTGCTTGGCAATTTGACAGAAGTCAACATGCGTTGCTTCAATTCATTAAGAGGATTCCGCGACAAATGCCGGTGAAGTTACATGAGGCAAAAAGAAAAGAGCTAAAACAACAACTACAGAGGGGGAAGAAAGAACAAGACACAACGAAACAAACTCTCGGGGGGTAGGGGGTGGGGGGCTTCGACGCTCAGCGTCTTCCGATTAGCGTTGGACGCTAGTGCACAAGATGCTTCACCGCCGTAGACGAAGAGCTTCAATCTGCCGAGACCAGCCACGATGGTGTTGGCGCCGCCGAAGGGCAACACATGGCCGAGTTCACATCCGAACAAAGAGCCATGAGCCGCCGAGGTTTAACACAACAACCACCGGCGAAATCGAAGGGCATCATGTAGCCGAGTCGACATTCGGATAGCTTCACAGGCACTAGCCCGAGCCGTTAACGGTCTTCAGAGGAGAGACTCCAGCCCCTCCGTACAAGCTTGAACACAGTGACCGTGAAGAGATGGCACCTAGAGGAGAGCAATAACTTTCTTGGTGGACTGGATTGGACTTGTGTGCTTCGTGAACAAAGCTATGAACGAATTCTGAGATTATTTAACATTGCTTCTAAAAAGAAGGCAAAACACATGAAGAAGCATAAATAGAAGGGAAACGCTGCCTCCCCCCCGGGGGATCACGAGCTTCCATCCTCCGGATGCGCAACCATCGGATCGGACAAGATCGTGCGGATGTCCTCTTCTCTGACCCCACCAGTCCACCACCGAACTAACAAAAATATGGGAAAATATATACCTTATCCTCTCCTCTCTGCCTACCTCATCTTCTCCACCCACCGCTCGCTTCCTCACCGCTGGTTCCGCTCCACCCACCGCGCGAGCGGCGAGCCCAACTCTAGTTCCTCTCTGCTTCTCTCTGGCGCTCGTGGGGAGGCCAGGCGTGATGCGAGGCTTGCGACGACACCGTGAGGGCAGTGGCGCTGCTGCAAGGGGTCAATGATACCCACAAGTATAGGGGATCGTTGAAGTCTTCGATGTGTAAGTATAGTATCGATCCCACGAGGAGTAGAAGGTATAAGTATTTATCCTCTCAAATAAGAGCGTCACTACTCTTATTATCTATGCACTAGACAAACAAAAATGATTAAATGATGCAAGTGTTTTTGGGTTTTTAGTGTAGAGTTTGCAATAAAGTAAAATGCTGAGAATGCAATATGACAAGTGAAAGCTCTCAAAGAGAGAAAGCCCAATCCTCTATGCAGCAAGAGGACAAGCTCAAGTGTGTGTTTCTTATAGGTGGAGAGAGTTCCCAAGGGCTACCTAGACTTCATGGCATAAATATTTCTAGAACAACGAGGTAAACATTTTGTCAAGTTTTAATCTTCTTTGGACGGAGCCATAATTAGGAATAGCTAAATAAATAAACTAAACCTCTTATGATGGATCATGTGGCCAAGTAAATGACTACACAAGAGTTATTAAGACATAAAGTCCCACCATAGCATTAATCTTTAAGGTCCCCGATACTAATACCCCATAAAGTAACTTCATGATTCGGTCTTGGGTTTACGTGTCCTCCCAAGTCTTCCTCACTCCATTACTCTACGGTGTTTTCCTATGAGCCCATATAGGTGAAGTGATATGCAGTCGACGTTCGCACAACACCATCATATAATTACATCAAAGATAAAAACTAGACAAAATACCAACACATGTCATATAAAAATCATTGCCAATTCATCCTATACCCCAGGAACATGAGAGAACTACTCACAACGCCAAGACATGATATGATTCAGTGGTACAATTGATACAACACAATCTGAAACTCTGATCTCCCCACAAAACAATGACAAGTAGCAATTCACAAACGTGTAGAATAGCACTTAGACAATAGCTAGGGATCAAACAATCTCAAACTATGAGGGGGATGAAGTGGATCACGAAGATGGTGATGGAGATGGTGCTGGTCTTGACGGTGGTGTTGATGGAGACTCCGGAGGGGGGATGGAGAAGACCTCCGAAAGTGATTCCGGCGGCGTTTCCCCCCTCCGATCTTCTCCGGCGGCAGCCTTCTGTCTCCTGTTTCGTGGTTTCTCTGTTTGCGGCCGCCCCTTCCGAAGAACGTCGGGGGCTCTTTATATAAGCGTTTTTAGGTCACGAGGAAGCTTCGGGATGAAGGATCGACGCAAACGGAGCCACGAGTCCCAAAAGAGGTGGGCCCACGCGGCCAGGTACAGGGGCCGCGTGGGGCACCCTCTTTTGGCCCTCCGGCCTCCGTTTGTTTGCTTCCTTCGCTCCGAGGTCTTCCTCCTTCCAAAAAAATGATCCCCGTAAATTTGCAGCTCATTATGACGTCGTTAAGGCCCTGAAATAAATAAGGAAAGAAATAGGGTTTTTCTGCCTGCGCAGGATTAATTCCATAAATAGGGGAAATCATTATTAATTACCAAAAATCATTAAATAACAGTAATATACCCCTTATATGATGCAAATATGAATGGAATACAAGTATTATATTGCAAAGTTCATGTTGCATTTTACATGCATCAGTCAATCAGCCATGGCCGCCCCCACCTACCCCACCTCCTATGTTCTAGTCAGCCATGGCGCGCGACTCGGGCTCGTTTGCCTTTTGCTCGTGTTGGCGACGCCGGTTGCGGCAGCCAGGGTGCTCACATGACCCGGCACCTGGTGGTGGTTGAAGGTAACGCGCCATCGGTTGAGCCCGCCACCGTCGCAGACCCGCCGGAGGTGCTGCGATGGAGAGCGGCGCTGCTACAGTCGACAACCGAGGGTGCTGCCAGCGGCGAGCGGCGTTGCTGCCAACCCGATGGCGCTGTTGCTACAAGAGGATGCCGGTGATGCTATCGACGGCGGGGCGACGTTGCTGTCATCGGCGATCGGCGTCGCTGCCACAGCGATGCTACCATCGGCCGTTGGATATGCTACCGTCGACAATCGAGGTTGCTACCAGCGGCGGGCGGCGTTCCTGCCAACCCGATGGTGTTGTTGCTACAAGAGGATGCCAGTGATGCTATCGATGGCGGGCGGCGTTGCTGTCATCGGCGCCGACGGCCGGCGTCCCTGCAACAACGATGCTACCGACGAGCACCGGCGGTGCTATCAGCGGCTAGCGGCGTTGCTACAATAGTATAGCGGCGACGCTACCGACGGCAGTCGTCGATGCTACGAGCGACCACCGACGAAGCTCCGTCGGCAGTGATGCTATCGACGGCAGCCGTCGATGCTACAATGGTGTGCCAGCGGTGCTACCTACAGCAGACCTTGATGCTACGAACGACCATCACTGATGCTATCAGCGACCACCGCGAAGCTACGACGACGTCATCTCCGGCGACTCTCCGGCGACGAGCGGGGGCTCACGGTGGTGCTGAAAAGAGGGGTGGTGGTGCTGCTAATCGGAGCCGACGTGCTTTCCAAAGATGCTCGTCTTCCGTGTGGAGGATTTTTTTTCTATTCTAGTTTTTTTGTATGGTAAAGTTGATGTATATTTGGACTAGATAGGACACGTGTCGTCCGCTCCACCCGGGGATGGGAGGAAATTATCCCCCGGGACGCTCAGCACGGCCCTAAATAGAAGTCGTGTTTTCAATCAAAAGAAAGAAAAAAACGTCTAGCCTACCGGCTCCACACAACCGCTGCCCCACTCTTCAGCAACGTGCGGCTCCATGACACCCGATTCCACAGAAAAACCAATGGAAAATTTACAGCCAATGGGAAAGAGGTCAAATGTCCGGGTTGGACTACGGAGGCTTGGAAAAATTTGGCAATCGTCGCGTGCAGAAGGGGGTAGTTTCCTGGAAGCGCACGACGCGGCGAGGAGATTAAAAAAACAAAACAAAAAACCACACAGTGGAAACGGACCGCGGGGCCCAGATGCCAGCGTCCCGGCCCAGCACCACGCCCCGGCCTGTATAAAAGAGCCCGTGCCCCCAGCGACGCGAGATTGCTTCCCCCAAAACCTCCCCACCTCCAATCCATCCTCCATTGACCTAACGGCGGCGCTCACCTCCTCCCCGTCGATCTCCCCAATCGTCCTGCTGGCTTCCCCGTGCCCTCCGCGTAAGCACCCGTACCCCGATCCCTCGAATTCCTCCTTTTCATGCCGTTTCTAGGAAGATCCGGGGCCGATTAGATTGCGTTTGTTGTTGGTGCCGATCTGATGCGTCCGATTTGGGCGCGTAGAAAGTAATTTTGCGCCCGATCCTTCGATTACGCCCGATCCTTCGATTTCGCCGTATGATTGTGGTTGCGGAATCACCGAGCTGGCGTTTGTCCTCCCGTCGATCGGAATTTCCGGCTTGTGTTAGGGTTTGTCGTCCATCGATTTGGGCGTCGTTGGTTCTGGGGGTATGTGCGGTCGTATAATCGAGGGGCGAACCAAAGTTTGAGATTTGGTCGATCTGAGCGCAGATTTGGTGCAGCGTTGACATATTTCTCTGGTTCGGTTCTGTTGGGTTCCTTGGGACGGATTGTGAAATCTGTTAGGTGGTTGACTTTGATGGCTAGAGTGATCCGAGACATGGTCGTCTACGTTTCTGTAGTTATTTTTTTTGTTTTGCGGGGAAGATTCCTTTGTTCTGTTAACGAATTTCATCTGATCATATGTATAATCACTAGAAGCCAGTCGATTTTGTAATGTAAGATGGTAGTCAGATGCATCTACCTGCTAGTGTGCTTGTTATATATTTTATTATTATTTGTGTTGCATCAATGTGGGTTGCTTGAGCTGTAAAATTAGCTGCCTAGAGATAATCTTCTCTTCTTGGTATTCTATTATTATTATGGAAGATTCTGACACGATCTGGATTAAATGTGGATCATATGTATGCAGTATATTCTTCTGCTGTTTATATATTGATGATCTTTTATATTTTCATGCAGGTTTTTGAACCTGATCACTCATGTCTTTTGAAGTTCGCGAGGGATCTCCTTATTTCCTCACGTGCTACTTCTGGTTCATATATTGCATAAAATTCCGAGATTCACTTGATACAAGTGGATCCTCTGTGAGTTTTGTGCGAATACTTCCTATCATGTGAATCAGTTGGTAGTTGGTTTAATTGGCAAGACTCAACTTCTCTCATCTGAGTTCATATTTGTTGCTTGAGTCCTTGGTACTGCTCTCCTTGAGTCTTGCCAGGCCTGGTTTCTCATCTGTTGCATTCTCTGCTCCTTCTGTCGTTGACCAATATTTCTGTTGGTCTACTCTCAGCGAGCATCTGATCTTCTCTTCAGAATAGTTGTCATAACGTGAGCTGTCCCATTCTGCTCTCATTGCAATTCTCTGAAGCTCTCTCCTCTGATTCTCTCCTGTTCTCGAAACATTTGAGAGCTACACCCTCCTTCATAAGTTTGGTTGATCTGTGGTCCTGAATTCTGTCTGTTGAGGACTGCAACATTCCCTGCTTGGCCAAGCTTGACATTTCCCTGATTGGTATTGATAATTGCATAATCTGGTGAAGCACTACTGCTTGTGTTTCACGCTAAGATCTCTCTGTTCTTTGTTCTTTCCGAGCAAAAGACAGCCACTGCTGTGATGGCTCAAGCTTGCCTGCCACCTGGCTTTCGTTTCCATCCAACTGATGTTGAACTTGTTTCATACTACTTGAAAAGGAAGATCATGGGGAAGAAACTTCTTGTTGAAGCTATATCAGAGGTTGAGCTTTACAAGTTTGCTCCTTGGGACCTTCCTGGTAATTGTCTTTTAATGCTGTTTACACTTTGTTTATATAGGAGAGACGCTCAAAGGAGTTAGAAGTAATAATCCAGATGTTATGTACGGAGTAGGTACTATTTTTACCAACCGTCTGTTCTTCTGTGCAGATAAATCCTGTCTCCAGAGCAAAGATCTTGAGTGGTTCTTCTTTTGCCCACGTGATAAGAAATATCCTAAAGGGTCTAGGACAAACCGTGCCACACCAAATGGTTACTGGAAAACAAGTGGGAAAGATAGAATAATTGAGCTGAACTCCCGCACTGTCGGGTTGAAGAAAACCTTGATTTTTCATGAAGGCAAGGCACCCAATGGCGACAGAACTGATTGGGTGATGTATGAATACAAAATGGAAGATGATAATTTGGTTTCTGCTGGTTTCTCAAAGGTACTGCTATTTACCTTGAATGTTCATGTTTATTCGACTACGAGCAAGATGTTACTACTAGATGGTTGACATGTTCAAATCTTGCAAGTAGTTCTTGCTCTTTGTGCCGTCTACAATTTTTATGTGACTTTTGCTCCCTTGTTGAATGAATGACATTGTATGTTATGTTGACGTCAAGCAGTACTCATCTAAGCCATCTTTCTTGTGTTAGAGCTGAACTCTTTTGAAGAATCTCTATCTTTGTATGAGAAGTAATCTACCATACTGGAATGTAATTTGGTTGATATACAACTGCTTTATAAGTTGCTTATTTATCTTTAGTTTGAAATTTGTTTTGGATCTTGGGGAACTCTTGTAACTGCAGTTTCAAAAAACAACTCTTGTGCTCCAAGGTTATTTAAACACATTTGTCCTTGGTTTGTTTCAGGATGCTTATGTACTGTGCAAGATATTCAAGAAAAGTGGGCTTGGCCCAAGGATTGGCGAGCAATATGGAGCTCCTTTTGATGAAAATGAATGGGAGAATTTAGATGCTGGAACTTCTTTCTTCACTTTTGCGCCCTCTTCAGTTGTAGAGGACCCACAAGCCGAAAGTTCTGCCTTGGCTACTGCCATAGTTATTCAGGAACCTCCTGCTCCTTCTCAGCAGTCTGTTCTATTTTCAGATGAAGTTAACATATCTTCTAATGAGGTCAATGATGCACCTCCTGAGATTGATGGAATTTTATTGGATGAACTGGCAATGTTTCTGAATGATTCTTCCCACCATGACATATCTTTTGTGGAGGTATTGGCTTCTTCATTTCCTAGTTTACTTATTCTGGAATTTCTGCTCAAGATATTCCTAGCTAACCAACTTATATTTTGTTGCAGAATTGTGGTCTCCCTCCAATATCTGAATTTGAGGCTCAAGCTCTAGAGATGAACACTTCTGATCTCTACAATGAATTGGCAGGACTTGCCCATGCAGGAAGTGCTTCTAATGTTGATTTTCATGGCAGCAACGTGGGTGTTACTGAAAACAATTTGGAGCAAACATACCCTGGACTTAGTACCAGTGATGATTATTTAGAGCTCGATGATCTCCTTGCTCCTGGTGAAACCTTCTCCTATGGTTTGCCAAATGATCAGTTTTTGCAGTATCCCCTGGATCAACCAGCATACAACAGTCACTACGATTATGGTACTATATCTGCCTTTGATGCAAGTGCATCGCTTCCTGCCTTTGATGCAAGCGGATCACTTCAACCTCTGCCTAGCATTTTTGATGATATGCCTGCTGCTCCCAATAACCTTGTGAACTTGAACTGTTTGAACCCAGCGATGGACCCATTCTCTTAGTTGGTTTACAATGATAGCAGAGATGTAAGATTGTCATCCTTGTGGCTATTGATGTCAGAAGTTTCTGCTGTTTCTGATTCGCTTGTTTGAACCATCATTCTCTGATGCAATGACAATCTTCGATGTTGGTCTCCTGTAGTTGGCCCAACAATTGTCTTATCATGGTTAGGCCAACACCCTATTGAAGCCGGAACTTGGTTGTGACTCAATCATGAGCACAATACTGGACAAGCGACCGAGCTGGTTCTTGCTTTCGTGGACAAACTGCTGGTTTGAAAGTTATCTATCTGGTTATTGATGCTGCAATCCATCACACCCTTGCATGTTTATGTAATAACTGTCAAGCGTAGTCTGCTGCCTGAGGGTGTACTTGACAGCTTAGTAGATTAATTTAAGTGTTCGGTATTTGTTTACCTTCCAAGTAGTGTGTACTTACTCATGTATTTGAATCATTATCGTTATGGTATAAGTTGTGCTCCAATACTGTGTCGTTATTTCTTTGTTTTTCTTTGACAGTTTATTGCTTTGTTGTAGCGTTGCTGCTGCATGTTCTTTTAGTTCTCTTGTATTAGTGTTTAGTAGTATTTGCTTCCAGTTGTTTGACTTGAATTGTTTTCGCTATCTGGTTATAACCTCAGTTGTATACTATCGTTAATTGACTAGCTCTGGTTAACAATATTTTTTTTACATGGTCTGGTTAACAATGTTGGTTTCACACACATGTCCCATTCGATATTGTAAATTTGAGTACTTCAATTTTTTTCAAAAAAATCACCGAATCTTTCTGGATGATGAATATAAACAAATAAATGTAGAGCAGGCAATTACAATCTCCTTCTAAGAAGCACGATGGTAAAATCCAGGATGCATGAAGTTCTGTGGCCGCTGCTCTAGCATTGCCAGGGCCCCTTGCCCTTGCATACCATTCCTACCATAATGTTGCCACACCATCTGCTCTTCCGTCAGAAGCTGCTGCTTCGTTTGCATGTCGGACATCTGCACGTACGTCGGCGGCGGCACTACCATCGACGACACAAAGGGGTCAGCTCCTGGTGCGGTGCTGCATATACCCGGAGGCGCCGGCAGTGCGAGCATGGGTGCCCCCGGCGGCCGCAGAGCCACGCTGCTTGCGCTGCCGGAGAAGACATGCGCGTTTGTAGCCGTCGCGTGGCTGTACATGCCGTCGAGCACCATCATGTTCAGCCCACCCCCGAGCACTGCGCGCTGGTTCGAGAGCGCGCTCGCCGACTCGACCAACGCCGTCTCCCAGTCCGCCGACGAGGAGGGGTCGAAGAGGTCGCATGCCGGTGCTGATCCGGCCAGGTTGCCGTCGAACAGCGCTAGTGCCAACTGTTGCCCGTGCTCTTCCCCGGACATGGCGTCCGCCTTCAGGTTCAAGAAGTCCGCTTCCTCGTTGAACACGTCGGTGGTGATCAGTGGCGCCTCCTGCTCTGCTTGCGACATCTTGCCGGCATTGTGTTCTTCTTGCGCCGCCACCGGCTGTTCCACGGGCGCCGGAAGGGCCCTGGTGGCGTTCATGTCGAACTCCTCAGCCTCCGGTTCCGGGCTGGGCGGCTCCTTTGACGGCGGTGGCAGCCTCTGCTGCGATTCGGCGCCGCGCCTATCGCGGATAAAATCCTCCATGAGCTCCAGCTTCTTCTGCGTGATGACCTCCACCTCCGGGACGTCGGACTGGCGGCAGACGTAGGCGTCCTTGCACCACGCGTAGAACGAGTCGAGCTCGTCGATCTGGTTGACGAGGCCGCAGAAGACGCCGTGCACGCGCTCGCAGTCGGCGGTCTCCATGTCGGGGAACTGCTCGATGAGCGCGGCCATCACCTCCGTGAGCTCGCAGTACAACTGCACGCTCTCCTTCACCAGCGGGTACAGCGACACCGTCACCACCCGGTTCGTCCTCGCCGCGCCTGCGACATGTACAGGTCGTTCGATTTTAGCGCGTGCTCGGCGGCGATGATGCGATCCAAGAATGAATACGAGGACAGAACAGCGTGCACGCACGGAGGTACTCACCTACGGGGCGGCAAGCGATGAAGCGGTCGAGGAGATGCTGCAGCTGCTGGACCTTGCAGAGGAGCTGCTCCAGCGTCATCTCGCTCGTCGGCGTGTCCCGCGGCACGAGCGCCACCGCCTTGGCGGCGGCGTCGCCGTCCGCCGCCGCGTCCTCCGGTCGACTCCCGTTAACGCCGTCGTAGCTGAATCGGTTTCTTCCGGGGGACTGGTAGAGCTCGTCGCGGAGCAGTTTGCAGCGGTTGGCGCCGCCCTGCCTGGCCTGCATCCGGTGCTCGAGGCGGTCGTCGAGGTAGGCGGCGTAGGTGCGGACGAACGCGGAGAAGTCCCACGCGTCGTCGCGGGACCGGCCGCAGAAGTCGGACATGTTGAGGATGCGCGTGCCCCGTCGCGTGGCGTAGAACAGCTCCTGCTCGAACGTCGGCTCGCCGTCGGCCAGGAGGCGGTGCACGATCACCAGCGTCTTGAGCGCTACGTCCCAGCTCCGGGTGCGCCCGAGGCGGCGGGGACAGCGACGCCACGCAGGCGCTGACGTACGAGCGGGAGTAGCCCGTGAGTGCGAGGATCTCCCGGATGTGGCGCTCGTCGGCGGGGAAGCTCTCGCCGTGCTTGGTGGCCCTGACGATGGCCACCTCGAGCTCCGACGCGGCGGCGCCGCTGCTGCTGCCCACCTTGGCCAGCCCGATGCTCGTCTGGTCCTTCACCGCGCCCAGCGCTTTGCGGAGCTTGCTCGGCGCCATTGTTCGTCCGGCCTGGGAGCAATCGGTCGATTCTTTCGCGCGCGTTTGTCGAGTCGTGGCGATGGCGAAATGCGGGGAGGGGAGAGCAGCGGTGGTGGTCTCACAGGCGAAGCGCGGATGGGGATGCTTGGGAAATGCGCGTGGAAGTGGGTGGCGGAGAGGACGTCCGAGGAAGGAGGGCGCCTTGAACGGTCATGGTGTTGGGACGTTTTGACATTTGGCTGGAAGGATTGTTTCGTCTGTTCGTCTTGCATGGTTAAGGAAAGTCAGCTGCTTACAAGAAGATGCAGAAGCGTTATCACCTCCGTATGGGAGGGGTTGATGCCTCCTTTCTAGTCCTTGTGCTTGAAATTTTGATGATATTGCACCATTCTTCTATAACAAATATATATTTTCATGGGACTAATTTCTTATCAATATATTGATGTCAAGCGATATGGTACAATAGAGTTTGTTACAACCAAACCAAAACCAAAAACAGTTTGCAATCCAAGTTCATCTCCACAAGGTCGCAATCTAAACATCATCGATCTCTAGCTATGTTACATCGTACACGTAGATGATATTTTATTAGGGCATGCACAATGGGGGTGATGTGAGATTTCTCTTAGAATTGCCATATTGAATTTTTTTCTTAACTTGTTGGAGGAGAGAGAATGAAGAAAGAGAAGATTGTTTTCATTTAGAAGAGATGATCTCGTAGTAAACTAGAAGAATACCCGCACGTTGCAACAGGAATCTTTTTAAGAACTCTATCGTCTCAATAAAAGGATATAAGACGCATGATACAATAATTTGTCTAAACGAATATGCAAAATTCAATTGGTCACAATCGAGATGTTAAATTTAATCGATATGAAATGATTGTGTAAAATTGTTGATGTGGAAATTTGGCTTGGTTGAAAAAAAGGATGATGTGGACAATTTTCACGTGGAGATTAATAAATATAGTGGAGATGACATAGACAATTGGTTGGCCAGGAGAACATAATTATGTAGATGTCATGCATGCAGAAATAGGCAATCATTAATATATGTTAATGAAATTTTAATTAAAAAATATTATGAAATGATTGCGTATTAAAATTGTTGATGTGGACAATTGGGTGGTTAAAGAAGGGATGATGTTAATATGTTGCATGTAGATATTAATGAATTTTACTGGATATGACATGCATAATTGGTTGGCTAGGAGAGTGGATGATGTTTTTTCGACCCTGGTTGGTTAAAAGAGTAGATGATGTGGATAGTTTGTATGTAGAGATAGACATTCGTTAATGTATGTTAGTGTGGTTTTGCTTTATAAAAATATAGATAAGAGAATACCATATTTTCCATTGTACCACATGTCTTCTCCAAGAAACAAATTTTCCTCCTAAAATGTAATTGATTCTCATTAATCGTTAGGGATGACAATAAGAGATAATACATTGTAAGATTTATATCTATTGCCTTCTCTATATAATGTGGACGGCTAAGGCAAGACGTGTCTTCTATGTCATTGTGCATGCCTTACATGGCTAATTTATTTGAGAGACGTCCTCAATCCCCTATACAGGGGATCAACAATTCCTACTTAGGGGTTAGGGCGTCTTCAGTGGTATGTGTTAAGTAGCCTTAATATATGGCCAACAACACTTGCTATAGCAAACTAAAAGCCTCAAAATGTTTAAGCACCATGTTGGGACTTAAAACTGGAGCCCTCATGTTAGCCTTCTCCAACCACTCGGTACCCTTCACCTTCACGCCTGCATCAATGACTGCGTAGAAATCCCCATCGATGTCCTCGTTCCCACCCCCTTCCTCTGTGTTGACCACAAATCCGACGAGATCCGGCAATCCCGTTCCTCCGACGGCTAGATCTACTCTTTCACAACACTTCTCCGCATTCGATTTGGTCAGGGTTGCGGCAAGAGAAACTGCTTTGCTCCGACCTCGCTTTTGTGACGAGAGGAAAGAGAAAATATATATTCTATATTTGTTGTGGCCGGAACGTAGGGGTAAACGACCTCAGCGATTTCTGTGCTACCACCCACCCTCAGACTGTATAAGTTGGCTTAAGTTCGACCATAGCACCCTTATGACCCACCTTATTTCCACATTGGAGCATGGTCCATCGACATTATCATCTGCACATCCAAGATCAATTTTTTGGCACTGCTAAAAGAATAAAAAATATTTTATAAGTGCACATAGATTTATCGCTTCAAGCCTGTTATTGCATTCCATCGTCGAAGAAACCATCATAAATCTAGCGATGTTTTGGGTAACATAGTATTCACAACAAATATTATCTTGATCGGTCCAGAAATAAGGTTACAATAATTAGTTGTTTAGAGATAACATACAAAATAATAATCGTAAGTGAAACTGATAAGATGAATCAATGAACCTAAAAATAAGCAAATCATTTTTGTTTTAACTAGAGGACATGAATTTATTTATTTATTTTAGCACATGGAATGTGTTTTTTGATCACCTTTAGCACTTAATCTGGTTCATGCTAAGCACATAGCTATTTTTAAATAAACCGACCCCATAGTTTTTTTATCAACATTATTGTATATAAGACTTATTAATAAACTACGACACATAAATAACTGAAGATTGGAGTTGTCTATCTTACATCGTTCATGGTTACAAGAACCAAAGTACTTATATGATTATCCTTTTCGTATCTCCCTCCATGCCTGAAGTATTCAGCAAATGCACTAACAAAAAGAGATGAACTTCTTTAATAATTTCTCAAACATAAAATGTCATGAATTTAGCAAATGGTTTGCCATTACCTTGTCAATAATTCTTGAATATTTGTAAAATTGCGAGTATCATTTGTGGGCACTCTTTGGAGAGAATCAAGGTAGAAATCGTTGTTCATTTTTTGTGTGATGAGAATCAAAATTTAACAAGAGCTATATTAATACAAGTAACTTATGAACTTTATGGAATAAAGACAACGAATATAGACGCATATGTATAGTTAACTTACTCCTCGTAGCATGAAACTAGATTGAATTCGTGCGCTTGTTGATCTAGCAACGCATTCACGGTGTATGTCATGGTTACATCCTTGTTACCATTGATTCCTATTCTTTATTAGATCGTGTCAGGTTCTTCCTTCATTGGTGGCTTAGTGGGAATGAGGGATGCCGGGGATGAGAAGAGGTGAAGATCTCTGAAAAGAACAATTTATAGGATGTCGTTGAAGGATCAATGGGTAATGGCTGATAAAGGGACACCAAATAAACCAGTTTTTCAGGTTCATACACTTATAGGCCAAGGAAAGGACAACCAAACACAAGTTGCTGAGAAGAAATAGTTCGCGAAGAGCCCGAAGAGTAGGAAGTGTCAAACAAAGCAAGTTCGGGCCCCGAAGGATGATTAAGGTTCTTTTTTAGTACAACTAGTGTGGCCGGAAAGAGGCAATTCATTGATTTAGTTTTTGACAAGATTGAAAACCCCTCACCAAGATTGGCAGACCCTCCTATGGAGGGACACCGGGACCAATTGAACTTTTGACCTGGAACTGCCGTGGATTAGGGTTGGACTCAACAGTTGGTGAACTTCGGGACCTGCTTCTAGTGATGATGTTCCTAAGCAAAATATAACCACAAAGGTGGTAAAGGACAAACTGCAATGGAGTTCGTGATTCAGAAAAGGAGTGTGTTTAAAGAGAAAATGGAGGAGTGGTGGTTTGGTGCTATGTTGGGGTGATGATGTTGATGTATCAGTTCGTCCTTGGTATCCATACTACACTGATATGAAAATCACTAGCGATGCTATTACCTCGAGATTCACTGGATTTTATGCGGTGGTATATGGAATTGAATGTGAAGACCTGGGAGGTGCTTTGATATGCTAGAGAACAAGATGATCTCTCGTGAATCAATGCCCGAGACTTCAACAAAATTGTTCATCAGGGGAACACTGAGGACAAATGGAAGGAGTGAATCATAGAGTAATTGTTGTCCAAGCAATATTGGTTTCTTTGGATGGTTGTTGACTCGAAAACGGGAGTTCCATAAAGTTAGAGGGGATTTATGTATTAAGAGATGTGGACGAAGCACCTATACCATGATGAGATGATTAAGGAAGCACCGGTGTAGAGTATTTTGGAAGAAATAAACGTATTGTCGGCACAGTGGAAACCAGGGTACCACGGGCCGGCCTGCAAGGGCCCACAAGATTCTTTGGATGATTTTCGCTAAGGACCAGGCTCTCCAAGCCTGGCAAGCTTCGCGAGGATTTCTCTCCTCGCGAAGGGTTCTTCTCCTCGCCAAGGGTTCTTTCCCTTGGCGAGGGATCGCTCTTCGACAAGGCGTCTCCGACGCTGCCCGCAATTCTACTAAGGACCAAGCTGAAGGCTTGGCGAGGCTTTTCGCCTCGCGAAGCGCCCTCCTCGTGAAGCCATCTCTGCCCCCGCGGCAGAGCGCACATGGGCTCTGCGCCGTGTGCAGAGTGACGCGCGTGCCTACGCGCGATGACGACAACGCCGCAGTTGCCATTTCCATGTATAAAGCAGTCAACAAAGCGGAGCCAAGCAAAGCGGACAACGAGTATTGCCTCTTTGGTGACAAGGGAACAGTCTGCAGCTACGCTCCAAGGACGTCGTCACCGTGGGTCACCTCCCACCTCGGCAAGCGCCAGCCCACTGTCCAGCTGGTCGGTGCCCCTTTTCAGCTTTGGTGACGCCGTTCCCCTGCCGTGGACCGCGTCCACGAGCTTTACCTTTATGGTAGACCACACCCTTACGGTGCACCGCGCCTCCTCCTTCGTCGCCATGTGGTAGCCCTTCCCGCCCAAATATTTGGGCAGAAGAGGCCCAGGACGCCTATAAAAGGAGGGGAGGCACACCTGTGTAAGGGGTTCCAAGATTCCAGCGTCGAAAACCCTAGATCTGAAGACTAGCAAGTAGCCATTGTTAGCCACCTCGAGCTCGACAAGCTCTCCCCTTGTACTGTAAACTCTCCAAGCAGGGCAATACACCACAGCAGGACGTAGGGGTTTTACCTCCACAAGAGGGCCCTGAACCTGGGTAATACCTTGTGTCAATCTCTGCAGTGTCGTCCGCAGCGAGCCTGACGAGCACCGTCGCCGGAGCCCGTTGTGGATTGTTTGACTCCGTGTTCAGCCCCTTACACGATACCTTGGAGACACCCCTAGTTCCTGGGGACATCTCCGACATTTGGCGCGCCAGGTAGGGGGCTGAGGCGCGTCTTCATCCTCGACACAGCCATGGCCGGTTCTCGTGCCGAACGTCTCGCTCGCCGGACGGCTAGCGCCGCCACCGCTCCCGCAGGCCGCCCACGTGGCCGCCCGCGTGGGGGCTCTGCTCCGGGGCGCCGCGTCGACCCCGAGCCCCGCGTCGAGCACCCCGACGACGATGACATCGACCACGCTGAGGACGACCTCGGCGAAGAGGAGGCCTCCTCCCTGCCCCCGTCGCGGGACCATGCTGCCTCCTCGCTGGGCCGCCCTGCGCCCAGCCCGGCGACTGCGCTCCTCATGGCGCAGGAGCTGCTGCAGTACCGCCCCACGCCGGCGGCTCAGGAGGCTTGGCTCAACCGCGTTGCCGAGCTCATCGGCGCGCTCGCGCCTCGGCACCTGCGCCGTCTCGTTCCCTGGTCCCTTCTGCGCTCGTGGGGGACGTGGCGCATGGCGCACCTCCCGCGCCTCCTCTCCAACCCACACCCGCTCCGGCTCCACCGGTTGCACCGCAACCTGCTCCAGCGGGGGCTCCTCCTCGCGACGGCCGCGCTGCATCGCACGCGTCGTCGCCGCATGACTGCCAGATTGTGCAGCGAGCCCCTGAGGAC
>QRDG01000154.1:281243-366589 GCA_012064385.1 Puccinellia tenuiflora | reverse complement strand
TCGGCACAGTGGAAACCAGGGTACCACGGGCCGGCCTGCTAGGGCCCACAAGATTCTTTGGATGATTTTCGCTAAGGACCAGGCTCTCCAAGCCTGGCGAGCTTCGCGAGGATTCTCTCCTCGCGAAGGGTTCTTCTCCTCGCCAAGGGTTCTTTCCCTTGGCGAGGGATCGCTCTTCGACAAGGCGTCTCCGACGCTGCCCGCATTTCTACTAAGGACCAAGCTGAAGGGCTTGGCGAGGCTTTTCGCCTCGCGAAGCGCCCTCCTCGTGAAGCCATCTCTGCCCCCACGGCAGAGCGCACATGGGCTCTGCGCCGTGTGCAGAGTGACGCGCGTGCCTACGCGCGATGACGACAACGCCGCAGTTGCCATTTCCATGTATAAAGCAGTCAACAAAGCGGAGCCAAGCAAAGCGGACAACGAGTATTGCCTCTTTGGTGACAAGGGAACAGTCTGCAGATACGCTCCAAGGACGACATCACCGTGGGTCACCTCCCACCTCGGCAAGCGCCAGCCCACTGTCCAGCTGGTCGGTGCCCCTTTTCAGCTTTGGTGACGCCGTTCCCCTGCCGTGGACCGCGTCCACGAGTTTTACCTTTATGGTAGACCTCACCTTTACGGTGCACCGCGCCTCCTCCTTCGTCGCCATGTGGTAGCCCTTCCCGCCCAAATGTTTGGGCAGAAGAGGCCCAGGACGCCTATAAAAGGAGGGGAGGCACGCCTGTGCAAGGGGTTCCAAGATTCCAAAGTCCAAACCCTAGATTTGAAGACTAGCAAGTAGCCATTGTTAGCCACCTTGAGCTCGACAAGCTCTCCCTTGTACTGTAAACTCTCCAAGCAGTGCAATACACCACAGCAGGACGTAGGGGTTTTACCTCCACAAGAGGGCCCTGAACCTGGGTAATACCTTGTGTCAATCTCTGCAGTGTCGTCCGCAGCGAGCCTGACGAGCACCGTCGCCGGAGCCCGTTGTGGATTGTTTGACTCCGTGTTCAGCCCCTTACACGATACCTTGGAGACACCCCTAGTTCCTGGGGACAATCTCTGACATTTGGCGCGCCAGGTAGGGGGCTGAGGCGCGTCTTCATCCTCGACACAGCCATGGCCGGTTCTCGTGCCGAACGTCTCGCTCGCCGGACGACTAGCGCCGCCACCGCTCCCGTAGGCCGCCCACGTGGCCGCCCGCGTGGGGGCTCTGCTCCGGAGCGCCGCGTCGACCCCGAGCCCCGCGTCGAGCACCCCGACGACGACATCGACCATGCTGAGGACGACCTCGGCGAAGAGGAGGCCTCCTCCCTGCCCCCGTCGCGGGACCGTGCTGCCTCCTCGCTGGGCCGCCCTGCGCCCAGCCCGGCGACTGCGCTCCTCATGGCGCAGGAGCTGCTCCAGTACCGCCCCACGCCGGCGGCTCAGGAGGCCTAGCTCAACCGCGTTGCCGAGCTCATCGGCGCCGCTCGCGCCGCGGCACCTGCGCCGTCTCGTTCCCTGGTTCCCTCTGCGCTCGTGGGGGACGTGGCGCACGGCACACCTCCCGCGCCTCCTCTCCAACCCACACCCGCTCCGGCTCCACCGGTTGCACCGCAACCTGCTCCAGCGGGGGCTCCTCCTCGCGACGGCCGCGCTGCATCGCACGCGTCGTCGCCGCATGACTGCCAGATTGTGCAGCGAGCCCCTGAGGATGCACGCGTGAGCATCGAGCGCGGGCAAGAACGCCGCAACCGCGCCGTCCAGGACGTCGCCACCGTCGGGCGCCACCTCCGCGCCACCCTTGCCAACGACACGGTCACATACGGCACGACGGCCGCGTTCACTCGCAGCCTCCGTCGCGTCGTTTGGCCGGTCAAGTTCAGGCCGGACCTCCCTCCGCGCTACGACGGCAAGAACAACCCCCTGGAGTTCCTGCAGCTCTACTCTTTGGCCATCCAGGCCGCCGGGGGCGACGACAAGGTCATGGCGAACTGGTTCCCTATGGCCCTCAAGGACTCTGCGTCCTCATGGCTCACCAACCTTCCCGCCGAGTCCATCAACTCTTGGGAGGAGCTCTGCCGGTGTTTCGTCGCCAACTTCAAGGGCACGTACGAGCGCGGCCTCACCTACAACGACCTCCGCGCCATGCGTCAGAAGCCCGGCAAGACCCTCCGCAAGTACATCCAGCGCTTCAGCCAAGTGCGCAACAAGATCCCCAACGCCACCGACGCGCAGGTCATTTCGGCCTTCCAGGCTGGGGTCACAGACGTGCGGATGCTCGAGAAGCTCGGCATCCACGACAACATCACCACCGTCGTCAAGCTTTTCGACTTGGCGGACAAGTGCGCCAAGGCTGAAGAGGGCCGCTTGTTCGTCAAGAACGAGCCAGGGGACCCCGCCGAGGGGTCCAAGAAGAAGAAATCCTCTGAGAAGCGCAAGACTACTGCGGTCCTCGCGGCAGAGCCTGACGCCAAGCAGGCTCGAGACGGAGGACGGCATCCCTGTCGCCAACCCCTGGAACATCTAGCACCTACGCAAGTTCTACCCCTGATCGCCCTCGGCGAGCAATTTTTTGCATCAAGGGAGAGCCACGCGCCATCACCCTCCACGAGGAAAAATTTCGGGCTCCCCTCTCTACTACACGTTGCCGCGGGCCGTTCGAGAAGACTCCCAAGCCACCAAGCCTCGGCATGGTAACCTCTTCGGGCACCATGTCTTGGCGAGGTGGATCCCCATGCCGGTCATGGTGGAACGCAGGCTAAAAAAGCCACCCCCGCATAGGGGCCCCCTGAGCTCTCTCTACATGCGTCTGCCTCGGGCACGCTCCTCGAGAGTCTCAGCCACAGAATGTGGACCCCATGCCAAGAGCATGGCGGGTTTTTTGTGCTTCTGGCCAAGCCAGTGTAATGAACACCTATTTCAGGTCATTCTGAACCTTTGCGCATCGCGCCAGCATGTTTTGCGACTTCGGCAAAGCTGTTATTACTGTTTATTCCTGCTCGTATGATCCCTCCTGTGAATCTCACGAGCGGGGGCTAGCAGGGTGCCATGCCACGGGAGCATCCCGGCAACACTTAAAACCCAAGGGATCCGAGCTCTGAACTCGCGGGTCGGCTCTCATGCATGTCAACTCCCAAGGAGCTCTGAACTCATGGGTCAGCTCCCGCGCACGTCAACTCACCAAGGATCACCAAAACCTTGGTGCCTGTTTCTCCTCGCGAGACACACATGAAGGAACCTACGAGCACCATAAGATTCTTTAGCTATCTATTGCTTGTGGGTATGCCTATCTCTCCAAGTGCAGGAAAACAGGCTCTCCAAGCCTCAGGCACCCTCTCCAAGGCAACAACGCCTCGCCAGGGAACCAACACCTTTTCCAAGGCGAAAACACCTCGGCAAGCTAAGTCTAAACACCTGTCAGATCTCTTCTCGCTGGTTTTCGCCCCTCGAGTCTCTTTTCTCTCTCCCATGCCTCATGGGCTGCTTGCACGTCAAAGGGGGGCCCCAAGCATCGCGCTTCGAGGAGCTCCTACTTCTCGAGGCCTCACGCACCCCCCGGACTTGTGGAGCACTGACTCGCACATACCGAAGCGGCGGTGGTGTAGCGCTAAGAGAGGGTCCTAAGACGTAGAGTGAAAAAGACATGAGGAGGAAGAGCAAAGGCTTCCCGAGGGACATTCACAAGCACACCCAAATATAACTTGACAAGTTTTTACAAAGTTTACAACCAAAATAGCTAAGATAAATGTGCCCTTGGCACGTTCAGCTACAGGAAGGAGTTCAGGCCATCGCGCCTCCCGAGGTCCCCGCTCCATCCGCGCCAGCTCCTGCTCCTAGGGCACCTCCCTCGCCGTCGCCTTCGTCTTCATCGACCAGGACTTGGTCGAATTTCTTGGCATACGCGATGGCGGCCTGCTTGGCGGTCTCCCGCGCTTTGCCGCTGATGGCGCGTGGTGGCGCCATCACGTCCTCAAGATCAAGTGAGGACTGGAGCCTCACGAGGTTGCTGAAGACGTTGGTAACGGCGACGACGAGGAGGTCGCGACTCTCCTCCACGACACGCTTGTCGAAGCTCTTCGCGACCCCTTCAAGCTTTCCAAGGAACTGCTCGAAGAAGTGCGAGTACGAGGCCTCGTCGTCGGTCGCTGCGGAGAAGGAGGGGACGTCGATCCTCAGATCTCTCCCGACGGCGCGCACACGGCTCACCAAGCTCTGGAGAATGCTTTGACGCTGGCGCGTCATGAACCGGTAACCTGGCGCTGGTCTCGTGCCTGCTCCACCAGGGCCGCGACCGGCCCCACCTGCTGCCGGAGCTCGTCCAGGTCCCTCTCCAAGGCAAAGGCGTTCCCCTCGGCGCGCGCCTGGGCCTCCCGAGAGACCTCGAGGCAGGAGGTCAACCTTTTCTCCTCCTGCTCGAGCTCCTTGCGCTTGGTCTTGAGGCGGTCCTCGTGCTTCGCGACCTTCTCGTCGTACTCCTTTGAGAGGTTTTCGCGGACGAGTTTGACTTTGAGGTCAGCCTCTTCTTGGAGCCTTTTATGCTCCGCCGCAAGGTTGGCCTCGTCGGTGGCCACCCGACCTTCACGCTCCTCCAGCTGCCCCTCGCGGGTGGCCTGGTCCTTCGCGAGCAGCAGGATCTGCTCCTCGCGCCGCTGCAGCTCCTTCTCCTGGAGGGCGAGCTCTTCCTCGCGCTGATTCAGCTCGACCTCGTGAGGCGCCAGCTGCCCCTCGCGGGCGTCCAGTTGCTCGCGGAGCTCGTTCAGGCTGGCCTTGGTGGCCTCAGAGTCGGCGGCGAGTTTCTGCTTCGCGGCCGCCAGCTCGTCGTGCTTGGAGGTGGTTTCCGCCTCAAGTGCTTCCCTGGCGGCGTCGAGCTCCTCCATCACCTCCTGCGCCTCCCGCTTGACGCTGTCGCGGGTCTCTTTGGCGAAGCGGATCGCTCCTCGCGAGCCGCCTTTGCCGACACGTCTTGCCGGCGACACATCTCCACCCTCTCGTGGAGAAGAATCCAGGCGTCGCCAAGCCTCGCCCTTTCCTCCGCCAGGGCGTCTTCTTCCCTGGCGAGCTGCTCCTCCAGCCCGTCGAGCGCTCGCCGCACCCGGTTGAGGACGATCCGGCGATAGGACGCTTGGCGATGCGGCGCTTGCAGCGCCAAGGAGACTCCCACGCTGCTACTGGGTGCAGTTCCCTCGACGCTTGTCGAGGCGCCTAGGGCCTCCCGCCCCGAGCTTGTAGCGGCCGCCTCTGGTGCGACCTGTGGGCTTGTGGGGGCGCCTTCTTCGGCGCTCGCCTCGATTGCCCTCTGGGGGCTGGGCGCCTTTTCGCGCTCAGCTTCAGCGCCAGCGGGCTCCGGTGTCGCCACCGCCCCCTGCTCCACAGGGGCGCCTCCGGCCCCCTCTGCAACGGCCGCGTCCGCCGCGGCCTTGGGTGCGTCAGCCCCTCTCGAGGAGGCCTCCTCCCCTGGAGGCGGCTCCATGACGATGTCCTCGTCCACGGCTTCCTCCGTCCCCTGCTGGCCTGGAGGAGTCGCCGCCCTGGTTGGCGACGGCGCCGCCTCTGCGGTCTCCTCCTCCGCGCGGTGCTCCGCCGCTGGAGGAGTCGCCGCCCGAATCGGCGACGCCACGTTCTCCTCGGCCACCACCGTCTCCGCGCGGTGCTCGACCGCGGGAGAAGCAACTGCCTGCTGCGGCTCGCCGGCTGCAGGCGTCTCCATGGCGACGCTGATGGTCTCTCCAGCCTCGCCGAGCCGCCTCCTCTTTGGCTCCGCGGGCTGCCTGAAAGGAAGACAAAGTTGAAAATCCTTCAAAGGGGGGAATTCTCAAAGCAAAATACTGAAGGAGAAAAAGAGGTCGGGGGCTTACTCGCCGGCCATCACCCACACCCTTTTCTTCGCCTTGGGAGGCTGGGTGAGGTTTGCTCCGGTTTCCTCCTGGGCCGCTCCTGTCTCCGCGCGAGGGACACCTCCCACGGTTGCGGACCTCCTGTCATGAATGGCCTTGGAGCGGGGCTCGCAACGCCCTCTTCCTCCGCCGCTCGTCTCCTCCTCCTCGGTGCGCTGGGAGCGGACGATGCGGAAGGCGTCCTCCTCGTCGCCGGAGGAGAGCACCTGGAGGTCCGCGTCGGCGTGGGCGCTCCTCGAGGAGCCGGCGCCCTCGCCGGCGGGGTCAGCACCCCTCGAAGCCTCGTCCTCGCCAAGGGGGCCCTCGCTTCTCGAGGCCTCCTCCTCGGCGGACTCGGCCTCTTCAGCCTCAGGAGCCTCATCCATATACTCCGGCTCCGCTGCCCACTCGTCGAACGTGGGCATATGCGAGCGCTGCTCCTCGATGCTCTCCTCGGCGAAGACAATGAGCGGCTTGGCCGCCTCCTCCTTGGCGGACGGGATCTCCGACGTCGTAAAGAGAACGCTCATATCTGGCGGAGCACATCAGGCTCGAAGCCGTCCCTGCTTAGCCGCATGGCGTCGTCCTTGCCGTCGTATCGCCACACCGGCTCGGCGTGCTGTTGGAGGGGAGCGATGCGGCGCCTGGTGAAGTCCTTCGCCACCATTTGGCCGGTGACCCCTGCCTCGCGGATGTGACGGATGTACACGTACACCGCGTCAAGCTTCGGGCCCCTGAAGTCCGCGCTCGCCCAGCGCGCCCACTTCCTCAGCGGCGCCTCGGGCACCTCCAGGAGAGGGTGTGTGGCCTTGGCGTCGACGAAGAGCCACTTGTCGCGGAACTTGTCGACCTTTTTCGTCACCTTGGTGATGGCGTCCTCGCCACTCCAGGCGATGGGATTTAGTTGTCGCTCCTAGCGTCGACGATGCGGAAGGAGACGCACCCAAGCCGCTCGCCCTTGGCGGAGTTCCGAAGAGAATAGAAACTGCGGAAGAGCGCCACCGAGGGGCGGATGCCGACGTAGGCCTCGCAGAAGTGGGCGAAGATGGCAAGGATGAGGATGGAGTTGGGATGAAGATGAAGGAGTTGGATCTGGTACGTCTCCAAGATCGCCAGGAGGAAATCAGAAAATGGTGGTACCAGACCGGCGTAGAGAGTATGAAGAAAGATGGGGTAGAAGGTGTCGGTGAGCCTGCTACCGGCCGGCCTCAGTTCAGTGGCGCCGTGCTCGTTGGTTTTCGCCGCCGCCAGGTGGCGCACCGTCGCTATCGTCGCAGCGGTGACACGCGTCTTCGGCAGCGCTCCCTCGAGAGCAGCGGCGCGCGCCATCGCCGCGGACGTGCCCGCCCGCGCCGTCGCTGCCGACGAGCTCGCCTGCGCGGTGGCCTTGCCCTTCAAGTCGGCGGCTGCTCTCTTGGGTGCCATGGTCGCCGGAGAGGAAGAAGAGTGCTCTGGAGATTGGAGCTCTCTGGAGAGATTGGAGGCGTGGGGAGAAGTGTGCGGAGGAGTTACGGGAGAAGTAATGGGCGCCGCCTGCGCGCCCAGGCTTTATTGACCAGCAATCGAGTCGTGGCGGGCCCCACCACGTCGCCCGTTGGAGCCGAGGAGGTCGTGGCCGCGGGCGCAACCGCTGCGTGACACGTGTCGCGGCCCTGCCAGGCATCTTTGGCCCCTCGACGCTTCGCCTTCGTCCATGGGCCTCGGCGTGCCCATCGCGGGCCCGGGGGCTACTGTCGACACAGTGGAAACCAGGGTACCACGGGCCGGCCTGCCAGGGCCCACAAGATTCTTTGGATGATTTTCGCTAAGGACCAGGCTCTCCAAGCCTGGCGAGCTTCGCGAGGATTTCTCTCCTCGCGAAGGGTTCTTCTCCTCGCCAAGGGTTCTTTCCCTTGGCGAGGGATCGCTCTTCGACAAGGCGTCTCCGACGCTGCCCGCAATTTCTACTAAGGACCAAGCTGAAGGGCTTGGCGAGGCTTTTCGCCTCGCGAAGCGCCCTCCTCGTGAAGCCATCTCTGCCCCACGGCAGAGCGCACATGGGCTCTGCGCCGTGTGCAGAGTGACGCGCGTGCCTACGCGCGATGACGACAACGCCGCAGTTGCCATTTCCATGTATAAAGCAGTCAACAAAGCGGAGCCAAGCAAAGCGGACAACGAGTATTGCCTCTTTGGTGACAAGGGAACAGTCTGCAACTTCGCTCCAAGGACGACGTCACTGTGGGTCACCTCCCACCTCGGCAAGCGCCAGCCCGCTGTCCAGCTGGTCGGTGCCCCTTTTCAGCTTTGGTGACGCCGTTCCCCTGCCGTGGACCGCGTCCACGATCTTTACCTTTATGGTAGACCTCACCTTTACGGTGCACCGCGCCTCCTCCTTCGTCGCCATGTGGTAGCCCTTCCCGCCCAAATGTTTGGGCAGAAGAGGCCCAGGGCGCCTATAAAAGGAGGAGGAGCACGCCCAAGCAAGGGGTTCGACTCTTCACTAGGTTCGGGTTTTTGGAGTCTAGGAGCCTGCTCAAAAACCCTAGATCTAAAGACTAGCAAATAGCCATTGTTAGCCACCTTGAGCTCGACAAGCTCTCCCCTTGTACTGTAATTCTCCAAGCAGTGCAATACACCATAGCAGGACGTAGGGGTTTTACCTCCACAAGAGGGCCCTGAACCTGGGTAATACCTTGTGTCAATCTCTGCAGTGTCGTCCGCAGCGAGCCTGACGAGCACCGTCGCCGGAGCCCGTTGTGGATTGTTTGACTCCGTGTTCAGCCCCTTACACGATACCTTGGAGACACCCCTAGTTCCTGGGGACAATCTCCGACACTGGCGAAGCTCGGTGAAGTAGGCGTTCCAGGAGGTGTTGTTCTCCTGGTCCAAGATCGGGTTCGCCCGCTGCTCGTCCGTCATGCGCTCGTGGGCGGCGTGGATCTTGGCCAGCCGATCCTCACCGACAGGGACGGGGGGCACCGGAAACCCCATCTGGCTGAGCCGCCAGTTGCTGGGGACGGGCATGTCCGGCGGGGCTGGGTAGCCCGCGTCGTATAGAAGGCGAGCCTCCCAGTCGCACAGCCAGTTCCGGCCGAAGCCTTTGGCCGCCGCGGCGTCTCCAAGGCACCTCTCCGCCATTTGGTTCTCTCGGCGAGCCTGAGAGGGGAAGAAGGGGGAGAAGAGTTGGGCGAGTGTGAGATGTGTGGGGCGTGCCCGGCGGTGAGGGTGGGGTAATAAATATCGGCGGGGCAGTAAGTGTGGTGCACCGTAACTCCACCGCGTGGCCGATTTGACTCGACGACGGTACGACTGACCGGCGGCAGGAGCACTAATGCGACGCGGGAGACGAAGCGATGAGGACGACGAAGCGGTGTGCCGCTGACAGGGCGGGCCTGCCGGAAGCTTCGCGCGGTTTCCCTCGGATTCGCGCCATTTCCCTTTCGCCGGTGCCCCCAGGCGGAACCCGGCGCGTTGGGTTCGGCCTGGGACGCCGGATAAAATTTGGGCCAAATCCGACGAAAAAGAGGCCTTGGGGGGCGCTGGGGGGCGACTACGAGGAAAATGGGCCGCCGGCGTCAAAAAGGGGGTGCTGGGGGGGCTCTCGGGGGGGGGGGGTGGGCGGCTGGAGTTGCTCTTATATTCCAATGCTTGGCTACCAGATCGCCGAGTATGGTGGCGCGTACTTAACCTAGGTGATGAGGGGGCAAATGGCTGCGTACTTCCTCCTGGTGGGTCCGGTCGTGTCGGCCCTTCACCCAATTACGAGTGGGGAGAGGCCAAATGTCATTAAAAAAATTCTCCCGCTACACTCAAAGTTACAAATTGGTGTTTCTTTCAAATTTTAACGGAATTCTAATTTGCAGGTTTTTATTTTTTGTTTAAATTCTTTACATTTTAGGAAGTGTAAAATTAGTACCTAACTGCTTTGGTCCGATATAAAAATATATTAATGAGTCATTTTCATGTTAGCATGCGCTCAGTTTAGTGCTCAAATGTGGGATCCAAGTTAGGGCAAGTTCATATTTATGAACAAGAAGAATGGAGGAGTCCACGAGATGGTGCTGACAGACCCTTGTCGTCGAGCACTTGTCCGCCGCGAACGGAGGGTTCTTGGGATATCCTGGGGTTCCTCTCCTCTCTATTCTTTGCTTTTGCGGTCCTAAGGGAGGATGGTTCCTATCGCCTGTACAGAGTATTGGACCGGCCCATCAGTTATTTTCCCCTTTTTCTTTTCTTTTTACAAAGTATTGGACTGGCCCATCATAATTAAAACAATATTAGTTCTTATTTTTCTATTTTCTAGGGGGGGGGGGGGTTGTAGTGACCCAACACACCACTGCATATTGTAGTGTACAAGTCATTGACATAACACCCACTGAAGGACTAATACGTAAATATTACATCACTCAGAGTAGTACAACAGGAACATTGCCGGTCCACCTTATTACACACTGCTAAAGATTACAAGCTCGAAATGTATAAAAACATCACCGTCTTGCTCCGACATGGGAGGAAGTTCTATTATTGCGATGTTGATAGGTGTCAACCTAACAGCGATAGAAAGTAACAAACTAAGAACCATATGGCTCTAAGGACTAAGTAGTATTGTACTAGTCTAGCCTGGCACAGCCCGGTTCCTACTATAGCGTCTAGGCCTCGTCCTCCGTCTTCTCCTCTTCGTCAGCTCCGTACGCAATCATGTAGTCGACTCCTTCCACTCCTCCGGACATGTCTGGCTCCTCGAAGTACACCTCATCAGTATAGTAGACTGATAACCCACAAGTATAGACGATCGCAACAGTCTTCGAGGGAAGTAAAAACCAAATTAATTGATTCGACATAAGGGGAGTCAAAGAATATTTGTAAGCCTTAGCATCTGAATTATCAAATCAGCCACACCTAGAAGTAAACTTGCTTGGCGCAATTTATCAGTAGCAACAGTAATAGAACAGCAATAGTAGTAAAATAACAGCAGTTGGAAAACGGTAATAATAGCAATTGTAATAATAGTAGGATTAAACACCGTAGGCATAATGATGTAAAAGCGGGCGCTGCATGGATAAGATAGTTCATGAAATAATGATATCACAGGGCAATTGCAGATAAACAACAATAATCAACCAAGTACTAATTAGACGTAGGCATGTATTCCATATTTAGTCGTGTGTGCTTACAAGAAGAGACTTGCACGACATCTTTTGTCCAACCATCCCGTTTCAGCGGGGCCTTTATGAGAAGCCTAATGGTAATTAAGATACTCCTTTTACAAAGTACCGGAGCAAAGCATTAACTTTCAGTGAATACATGTAACCCTCAAGTCAAAACCATCCCCTCCGGTTGTCCCAAAAGCTGTCACTTAGGGGCCTCGGGTTCCGAACAATAACAGGTGCATACAACTTGTAGATATGATCCAAAACAATAATTATATTCATGCAAACATAACATGTTCAGATCTGAAAACATGGCACTTGGGCCCTAAGTGTCAAGCATTAAGCACACCAAGTTGCAACAACGGTAAAAAGGACACTCTAAAGATACTACGCATCATGCCCTGACAATCTAAGGCTTATTATACGAACAATCTCATCCAATACCTAACATCCCCCTCAACCTACAGCGGGGAATTACTCACACGTGGATGGGGGAAACATGGATGGTGGATGGAGAAGTGGTGGCGATGACGATGGCGATGATCTCCTCTCCAATGCCCGTCCCGACAGGGTGCCGAAACAGGAACTTCTGCTCCCCGAATTAGGTTTCGAGGAGGCGGCGGCTCTTTGGAACTTTTCTGGAGAATATGATCGAGGTTCTGTCATTTCTAAGTCGAGGCAAATAAGTAGTCCAGTGGGCGTCGCCAGGTGGGCCACGAGGTGACCAGACGGCCTGGGGGTGCGGCCCCACCCCCAGCCGCGTTGTGGGCCTGTGTGGAGGCTGTGGGACACCCCCGCACTGCCCTCCTGGCTCCGTGCATCTTTTCGTCCAGAAACTTCTTTTCTTATTTTTCTAGAATTTTCCGCGGATATTGATTTTCTGCACAAAAATAAGCCACCAAGGTAATTCTGGTGAAAACAGTGTTAGTCCATATTAGTTCCATTCAAATCATGCAACTTAGAGTCAAAACAATAGCAAAAGTGTTTGGAAAAGTAGATACATTTTGGACGTATCAAACTCCCCCAAGCTTAGCTTATTGCTTGTCCTCAAGCAATTCAGTTGACAAACTGAACGCGATAAAAGAAACTTTTACGGACACATTTGCATCATAGGAGTATACATAATTATGCTATGATCAATATTTTAACAAGTGCATGACAAAAGTTATATCATTACTGCAACTTAGCAACCATATAGTTCCATGAAAAGATATCAACATAGTAAGAACCAATAATAAGAAATATAGTCATTAACAAGATTGCGATGCTCATAATAAAGTATGGTACGATGGTATCTCGCTAGCCCTTTATGATACTGCAAAACATAAATGCAGGGCACCTCTGAAGCTGAAGTGGAGACTAAAGCAAAGATATCAAAGATAGAAATATCACAGCTATACCTTAGCTAATAGTATTTTGGAACAAAGCACATTATACTAAAAATGACAACTATGCTCTCGAAGAAGTGCTCAAAGAAAGGGTGGTAACTCAACATAAAAATAAAAGACAGGCCTTTCGCAGAGGGAAGCAGGGATTTACCATGTGCTAGAGCTTTTTATTTTAAAACAGAAGAAAAATTATTTTGAGAGCTGGTTGTCCCTGTCAACGAATGGTAGCAGCGAAATTATTAACTTCCATGCCAAACGAGTTTTGATAGCGGTTCCGAATTACTCTATTTATATGTTAACACTCCTCCCAACATTTTCTCACATAAGCCATGGCTAACCAAATTCATGGGTGCCTGCTGATACGTCTCCAACGCATCTATAATTTTTTATGTTCCATGCTTGATTATATATCACTGCCACATGTTTTTATAATGTTTTACATCATTTTGGCATAATTCATGGAACTAACCTATTTACAAGATGCCCAGTGCCAGTTCCTGTTTTCTGCTGTCCATTTGCTTCAGAAAAGCTGTTCGGGGAAGTTTCTCGGAATCAGCTGAAAATTTACATGAATTATTTTTACGAAGAAACGAAGACTGCACCTAGAGGAGACCTGCAGGGGGGCCCCACAGGCCCCAGACAACCACCAGGCACGTCGAACTCCTTGACCGTGGCTGGGCCCCACCTGGGCGCCTCCTCGAGTTGCCCTTTCGTCTATAAATTGCCTTCGTCCCAAAAACCCTCGGGACCCGATCATATTTTCTGGAAAAATTCTGAGGCCGCCGCCGTCACCAATCCTAGATCGGGAGGGTCCTGAAGCTCTTCTCGGCACCCTACTTGAGGGGGAGATCATCACCGGAGGCATCTACACCACCATTGCTGCCTCCGGAGTGATGCGTGAGTAGTCCAGCACGGGACTACGGGTCCATGGCAGTAGCTAGATGGTTGTCTCTTTTCCTTGTACTTCATTGTTTAGATCTTGTGAGCTGCCTAACATGATCAAGGTCATATTATCTGTAATTGCTACATTATGTGTTTGCTTGGATCCGATGAATTGTGGAAATCATTACTCTTGTTCATCTATGTGTTAAGTTTTATTTATGATCTTGCATGCTCTCCGATGCTAGTGGATGCTTTGGCCAAGTAATTGTTAGTATTATAAGAGAAAGTATTTATGCTAGATAGTGGGTTCATGGCTTCTTGAGCAGAGTGCGACTGATATAAATGCTCATGCCAAGTTTGTGTTGTTGCCACTAGGGAGAAAACAACGGTGTTTATTTCCTCGTGTTATTACATTGCTTACATTATGCAGCATGCTTATTGCGATGATCTATTGCTTGCAACTTAATACTTCTTGGAGACATGCTGGATAGCAATCTCGGGGGTGGATTATTAGTCATAGACGCAGTTGGATAACGGTCTATGTATTTTGACGTAATGCCCATATTAAATAAAATGGTGAACTATATTGTTTTATGATAGCATTGTTATGCGCCCACAATTTTGTCAATTGCCTTGCTGTAATTTGTTTACCCATCATGCATATCTTCTGGAGAGACACCACTAGTTATCTGTGGACCCCGGTCCTATTTTCCTATATTGTTTACAACTGTTTTAATAGCTTTCCGTACTCATTTACTCGCTGGTCATATTTTACTCTCATCATATTTTATATTTGCACAATTAATTTTTTGTGTTCAGCAAGCCGGAGAGATTGACAAGCTCTCTGTTTTGTTAGGGCAAAGTAGTTTGTTCGTGATTGTGTGCAGGTCCACGTCAATTGTCGTAAACGGCGCCGTTGACACCTTGAAGCCTTCTCCAAGTCCTACTGGATTTGACAACCTTGGTTTTGTAATCAAGGGAAACTACTGCTATGTTGCATCATACCTTCCTCGTGGGGTTCCCCGGCGAACGTGTGATCACGTCATCACCTGCCAACATTCACATAGCCATGGAGGAGTGTCTATTTTATTACTTTTATTATTACAATGGTCTAACCAGCTCTTTGCAAAATTAGTGACAAGCAGATGGAGCATCCAAGTCATGGAAAAATCTATTTGGCATGGAGGTTAACCACTCCTGACTACTACTTCCTCATGAGCTAAAAACAGTAGCACAAATGAGAAGTTCTTTGAAAGTTTTAAAGGTAGCACATGGAAATTTACTTGTAATGGCTTGCAAATACCATGCATATGAGTATATGGTGGACTCTTTGGAATAACTTGGTTCAAGGATTTCAGATGCATCAGCAGCATTCCCACTCAGTACAAGTGGAGGCTAGCAATAGACTGGGAAGCGACAACTAAGAGAGCAATAACTGTTATAATCATGCTTTGCGACAAAACAAAATTAAACTAGGCATGAAAAGTGATATTAATACTCTGAGGCAAAAGGTTTATCGAGGCATAAAAACTTTTCTTAGTCATAACATGTGTAAACATGTGCCAAGTCAATCCGAAGTGAAATATTCAGAGGATGATACCACAACACCATACCGAATTATGAATGAAGCAATGCATGTTAATATCTACATGACAAATTATTCACTCCTAGATGGTTGAAACTAATCACAGAAAAATATGAACTCCAAGTAAACATTACCAACACAACTATCTATCAAGACAAGCCAAAGTATGATCATCCGGATAATTATATTTACAAAAATGAAAACAAATAGAGTTCATACTAGTCCTTTTAAATCACATCCACTTCACCATATATCGTCATTATTGCTTTTTCACTTGCACGGCCGAATGATATGAAATAAGTCCGGGCCTATGAAGCGCTGTGGAGCTAAACTGAACCCTGCACCAACTATACAAAACAAAAGAGAAAGAGAAAATATTTTTTCATTTTTTGAAACTTAAGAACAAGAAAAAGAAAGAACCAAATAATCAAGGGAAATCTTTTTGGGTTTTCTAAATAGAAAGAAAAGAGCAAAAAGAAGAAAATAATAAAACCGAAAGAATAAAAGGATCAAAAACTAAGACAAACCAAAAACAAAAAGTAAAAGAAATAAAGGAAATGTTTTTGGGTTATTGATTTTTAAAAGGTAAAACGAAAGCAAGAAGGAAAACAAATCAAGAAGAATAAAAATGGATATACAAAGTATCAATGAACAAATCGACAAGAATATGAAAATGAGTGAAGTGTCGGTGATAATACGTACTCCCCCAAGCTTAGGCCTTGGCCTAAGTTGGGCAATCAATCGTAGCGGCTCCAGGGGTTCCACCCTGCCACATCCAGTGGCTGCCACTGTGGCTGATGTGAGGAGGACGCTCCCTCGTCCTGGTACTGTGTCGAGGATCCCTCTCTGTAGTAGTACTCAAGATCTTCATTATAGGATGGCCTTATCGGGGATTAGAACCCAAAGATCTTGTCTCTCTAGTGGAGGTTTTCTTCTTACTAAACACCCTTGCAAGGTTGAGTCTATCCATGCTTCTTTTCTGATTTTTTTAACAAGTCTCATAAAAATTGGAATTAAAGTGCCTAAAACATCATAACCTCTGTAGATACAAAGGGGGAACTAAATCATGCATAAAAACTAGCTAGTAAATTTTTTAATCAAGCATGTAAGCTCAAATAGCAAGTCACCTATAGAAGCAAAATACTCAAGATATACAAGAGCATTCAAAATTTTGCTTGGATAGGTGGAGGAGTCACATACCAGGGAGGAATTGACCCAAATCTCAACATGAAAGGTGGGCTGAGCAAAGAGATCGAAAATTTTGACCAAGAACACCAGGAACACAAGCTTGAACAATGGTGGAGTATTTTCTCGGGAGAGAGAAAGGTAGGGGACGGAGCTCACCTTTTGGAGGGCCAGGTGGGCCCCAGGCAGCCTGATGGGGCAGCCCAGGGGTAGGCCGCGCCCAGGGGCCGTGTGCACCCTTGGTGGATCCCCTTAGTCAGCCTCCATTGCCCCTGTGCCTCTTTTATTGCACAAAAAATTAATATAATTTATCTGGAATTTTTTAGCAAGTTTTATTTTTGGGATTTTTCAGGTGTTGAAATAATAAAAGAAACTCCAAAATGAATTTTAAAAGGTGAAAAACTAACCAAGTACTAAAATTACAGAAGTGCTAAAATGAGTAATAGAGCAAATATAACATGGAAATCATTGTTTTATGCATGTAAAATAAATTTGGAAACAAGGTTGATCAAGTCTTGCCATGAAACATATTTTATATAACACAAAATTTTGAAGTCCACCTAACAATTATGTTACCTCAAACTTGATGACTATTGTCCCAACCATAATAAATTGATACTCTTTATGATGTTCATATATGGGACAATCAATATCTCCAATCTTGATGGTTTTAAAATTTCTAAATGAATTTAAACCATAGGTCTTGTCAATCTTCTTTGGAAAATAAACAGTGTGCTCTTTCTTATTGACATTAAAAGTGACCTTTCCTTTGTTGCAATCAATAGCAGCCCCTGCAGTATTAAGAAAAGGTCTTCCCATAATAATAGACATATTTTCATCCTCAGGCATTTCCAGAACAACAAAATCTGTTAGAATTAGACAATTGTTTGTGACTTGCACAGGAACATCTTCACAAATACCAATAGGAATAGCAGTGGATTTATCAGCCATTTGTAAAGAAATATCAGTGGGTATTAACTTATCCAAATATAGTCTCTTATAAAGAGAGAATGGCAGAACACTTACCCCTGCACCAAGATCACATAAAGCAGTTCTTACACAATTATTCTTAATTGAGCAAGGAATAGTGGGTATACCTGGATCTCTAAGCTTCTTGGGAATTTTGCCATTGAAAGAATAATTAGCAAGCATTGTGGAATTTCCTCATTAGGAATTTTCTTATTGTTAGAAACAATATCTTTCATATATTTGGAATAAGGAGGCAATTTAATAGCATTAGTCAAAGGAATTTGTAAAAAGAGAGGTTTCATCCAATCACAAAATTTATTATAATGTTCCTATTCCTTTGATTTATATTTCTTATTAGGATAAGGCATAGGTTTTTGCACCCAAGGTTCTCTTTCACTACCATGCTTCCTAGCAACAAATTCTTCCTTATTATTCTTTCCATGTTTAGGAAGTTTTTCAGGTTCTTCTCACTTTCTTCTTTATTAGGATCATTTCCTTTATCATTATCGTTAATAGGTTCATTACCATCTTTAGTTTCAGCATCAGAAATAGATATACTATTTGGGTTTTCCTTAGGTTCTTTATCATTAATAGGTTCATTAGATTCTAAGGCTCTTATATGTTTCTTTTTCTTTTTCTTTTTAGAAGAGCTAGAATCATTATTTTCAGCGAATTGAGAACCTTGTTCAATTCTTTTAGGATTTCCCTCGGGATATAAAGGATCTTGAGTAGAAGCACCACCTCTAGTTGCAATACCAAAAGCATCTTTATCATGTTTTTTTAATGTTTCAGCAAGCAAATCTTTTTGGACTTCAGTAATTTGTTAAGGTTGAGTTTGAACCATAACAAAATGCTTGATAAGACCTTTAATACCATTAGTAGTTCTTTCCAAGACACCATGCAAATTTTTAATAATATGAGAATTTTCCAACAACTGATTTTGAACTTTCATGTTAAAATGATTTTGTTTAACAATAAAATTATCAAGTTCATCTAAACATTGATCAGGAGGCTTTTGGTAAGGAATATCTCCTATATCGAAATTCTGAAGAGAATGTACCTCTACCATAGGTGGAGTGATAGGCTTACATAATTCTTCAATAGGTGGTAGATTATTTACTTCTTCAGATTTTATACCTTTTTCTTTCATAGATTTCTTTGCCTCCTGCATATCTTCGGGGCTCAGAACATGGATACCCCTCTTCTTAGGTGTCGGAGTCGGCATTGGTGGAGGTGTTGTAACAAGTTGACTTATAACAGATGGTGAATCAAGCACAACAGAAGTGTTCAGAGTTGTACCTTTCCTTGTAGTGGAAGGTAATATAGTAACCTTGGGATCACGAGATTTTACCATAGTGAATAAACTGAAGCGGGCGGTATAACCTCCTGGTGAGCTTACAAATAAACTATGCTCCCCGGCAATGGCACCGAAAAATAGTCTTGATGACCCACAAGTATAGAGGATCACAATATTCTTCGAGGGAAGTAAAACCCAAATTTATTGATTCGACACAAGGGGAGCCAAAGAACATTTGTTAGCCTTAGCAGCTAAATTGGCAAATCAGCCACACCTAGAAGTAAACTTGCTTGGCACAATTTATTAGTAGCAACTGTAATATAACAGTAGCAGTAGTAAAATAACAGCAGTTGGAAAACAGTAATTGTAGCAATTGTAATAACAGTAGGATTAAAACACCGTAGGCATAGTGATGTAAAAGCGGGCTCTGCATGGATAAGATAGTTCATGAAATAATGATATCACAGGGCAATTGCAGATAAACAACAATAATCAACCAAGTAATAATTAGACGTAGGCATGTATTCCATATTAAGTCGTGCGTGCTTACAAGAAGAGACTTGCATGACATCTTTTCTCCAACCATCCGGTTTCAGCGGGGCCTTTATGAGAAGCCTAATGGTAATTAAGATACTACTTTTACAAAGTACCGGAGCAAAGCATTAACATTCAGTGAATACATGTAACCCTCAAGTCAAAACCATCCCCTCCGGTTGTCCCAAAAGCTGTCACTTAGGGGCCTCGGGTTCCGGACAATAACAGGTGCAAACAACTCGTAGATATGATCCAAAACAATAATTATATTCATGCAAACATAACATGTTCAGATCTGAAAACATGGCACTCGGGCCCTAAGTGTCAAGCATTAAGCACACCAAGTTGCAACAACGGTAAAAAGCACACTCTAAAGATACTACACATCATGCCCTCACAATCTGAGGCTTATTACATGAACAATCTCATCCAATCCCTAACATCCCCCTCAGCCTATAGTGGGGAATTACTCACACATGGATGGGGGAGACATGGATGGTTGATGGAGAAGTGATGGCGATGATCTCCCCTCCAATCCCCGTCCCGACAGGGTGCCGGAAAAGGAACTTCTGCTCCCCGAATTAGGTTTCGAGGAGGCGGTGGCGCTCTAGAACTCTTTTGGAAAATATGATCGGGGTTCTGTCGTTTCTAGATCGAGGCGAATAAGTAGTCCAGAGGGCGTCCCCAGGTGGGCCATGAGGTGACCAGACGGCCTGGGGGCGCGACCCCACCCCCAGCCGCGCCGTGGGCCCGTGTGGAGGCTGTGGGACACCCTCGAGATGCCCTCCTTGCCCCGTGCATCTATTCATCCAGAAACTTCTTTTCTTATTTTTCTAGAAATTTCCGCGAATATTGATTTTCTGCACAAAAATAAGCCACCTAGGTAATTCTGCTGAAAAAAGCGTTAGTCCGCATTAATTTCGTTCAAATCATGCAAGTTAGAGTCAATATAATAACAAAAGTGTTTGGAAAAGTAGATACGTTTTGGACGTATCATAGACTCCGTAGCCCGTCTCTGATTATTCTTCAAAGCCTAAGTAGGGGTGAGCAACTCTATTGTTACTCAGCAAGTTCCTATAATAGATGATAAGTGTTTCATGCACTAGATACCGTCAAGACCATCAGGTGATAGACGTATGCAAGTTTTGGAAAACATTTTTAGGAAAAGGTCCATTTTATTTTAGAAAACTATGCCCCTAGCCTCCACGGGTTTATAGTCATCACTTGGGATGACTTTCCCGCTGCGATCCGTTGTCCCCTCCTGGAACAAGGATGTGACAGTCACAATTTCTTTGTTTAAGTCTGCAGAGCTCCACCACTTTACCCAACAGCATCCTTGGCTCTTTATGCTCTCTCAGCACACCATGTGTGCTATAGCCAGAACTCAGGGCAACAAGTCATGTGGAGTCGCTTCCCCGCACAACGCATATCCGCCCCTTCACCCGGACGGTACAAAAACCAATAGCCCGTCACCCCGTCGGGTGGGGAAGGTATGCGCTCCCACACTGTTAGCCGTCGCAACGGGCCCAACCAGGTAACAGTCTGCCGAGGATATGCGAACAAGGAAAGAAACCTCTGACAAGCCCATCCATAGTGAATATGTTGGCTGATGCTTCGATATGGCGCTAGGATCACTGGAGCATGGGTAATTAATCCTAGGTAATACTTTCCCGTACAATGGAACCTCCACCACAACATCAAACTGTGGTCCCATTGCCAGCCAACAATAATATATAAATATCAATTCACATCATTCAAAAATAGGTTTTTTCATTTTCATGCAATGATAAACCATAATACTTTGCAAATACTTTGATAAAATAATTCAACGGACATGCAAGTTGGAACTTGCCTTGAGACTGAGTTGGAACGTTCATCCTCCTGATGGAGGAGGATGAAGCCTCCTTACGGCCCGCTGAGCGCGCGGCACACTTGGAGCTGAACGCAGCGAGGAACTGGGCGGCGAGGGAGGGAAACCGCAGAGCGCGGGCCGATCGGCTCAACCAGGAGAGGCACGTGCTGGCACGCTTAGCGAAGGCGGACAACGACGAGGCTGCCCCTAGCGGCGTCTAGTTATTTTAGTTTAGGTTAGGTTCTAGTTACGAAACCGCTGTTGTGCATCGTTGTACGTGTTCCGTTTGTGGTAGAAATTATCATCGAAAAAATAGAGTGCGGGCGGGAAAAATTTGAACCCTCGACCTCACTATCGCTTACGAGGGCAACATCCACTAGGAATGCAGACGCTGTTTGTCTACGATTACTAATTCAAGTTTATTATATGTGTTGCTTGTTCTTCTGTTCAAACCATGAGTTTATAATGAACAATCAAATCTATTTATACACAGGCGGCTAGTGGAACGGAAGAGAGACTCATGCACGGGTGGGCGAGTGGAGCGGAACTGCAGTGACACGTTTGACATTTCACGTTCACTAACGTGTAGTACAAACGGCGAGTGCATGCATTTACGTCGGCCAAACTAGGGACGGGACGGGCAGAGCTAGCTGTTTCCCGTATTAACGCTGGCACCTGTGCGCAGCGCCCAGCCTTCCCGTCTTCCCAAGCTGCGGCAGCGCTTCGGATACGCAACGCCATTAAGCTCCGACGCGACGTGACGCGTCTCACCCACCCGTGGGTTCACGCCCAGCGCCACCGCTTCCATCTACGTTTCCCACAACGACGTGTGGCATCATTAACGCTGGCGCCTGCGTAGCGCCCAGATCCCGTCTTCCCACGCGATGGCAGCCGGCGGAGACGCCACGCCATGCATTAAACTCTGAAGTGACGCGTCTCTCCCACCCGTCAGTTCCCACCCGTCAGTTCCCGCCCAGCGCCACCGCTTCCCGTCTCCGTTCCCCGCTCGACCGGCCGGCTATAAAAGCAGACCCACATCACCTGCTCGCCGTAGACCCACACACCTGCTCGCCCTAGCCCACACCACCCGTCGTGAATGCGCCGTAGGACGCTACTCCTCATAGTGCAGTCGTCACCACCGAGCATCCACAGATGCAGAACGGAGACGCCGGTGTTCAGCGCCACCGCGAAGATCCAGAGGCGGGGATGGAGGCGGGTGTCGCCGTCGCGCCATCATCCGCCCCCGTGTCACTGCGTACCGCCGCGGCGTTCGAGGAGATCGACGCGATGTACGAGGACGCCAGTCTGTACAACACCATGTTCTCCAGCAATGACGACGTCGTGCCGTTCTGGGAGGACGACATCAACGAGCAAGAGGAGGTAAATCCCTTGATCGAAAACTGGATTGAGTAGTAGTTTGAGTGAAGTTGCTTGGGTTAGCTACTCTCTGGTTGGTAGTAGTTCGAATGTAGATTTTAGTTAGTAGTTTTGAGTGAACTTGCTTGGCTTAGTCTCTGGTAGCTATGGTTTGTAGTAGTACAGAACAACTAGATTAAGTTAGTAGTATGAGTGAACCTGCTTGGCCGGGTTAGTAGAATACATACCAACTATTACACCATTCTATCAAAAAATATAAAATATAGCTCAATATCTAGATTTTTTATGTGCTCTACATGTATTTTGGCCTTTTTGTATTGATCAAATGCACTGCGATGCTACTGCAAATTTCTCTTTGACTAAATACATGATAATATATCTATGATTTTATACATTATTTAATGCTATTTACACTGTGGTGCTGATTTTTAAAAAAATCTAATTTGTAGGAATCTGATGATGGGGTGGGTAGCGATGAGGAGTCCATGAATGCCAAGAGCAGGCATGTTCTTAGGCGATTGCGGGCGGGGCAGCATGCTTACCGCAGACGTGACAAGTGGATCTGCCCGTTCTGTAACAAGATGGTTGCTCCTGACCGCTTCAGTGACCAGCAGCATGCAAGAGGCAGCGCTAAGTCGCACAAGAAAGGAGCCCTTTTTATGGCGAGGCACGCTGCATTCAGCTGTTTTCTGCAGCACGACCTGCCTTGAGTTGGTGTCTCCTGTTCTCCTGTTTAGATGATGCCAGGTGTCTGTGGGGAACCGGCCCCCTGCTACCTTGTTTTATATGCTGTCGGGTGTCTGTGGGGAACCGGCCCCTGCTACCATTTGTGGAACTATGTTGAACCTACCGTTTGTTTTATTATTTGTGGAACTATGTGAATGTTGTGCTGAATGTTGTGGAACTATGTTGCCTGCATGATCTAGTTCATAGAAGTTTTACTTTTAAACTGTTCGACAGAATTACCACAAATTTACAAGTTTGGTAACTGAACAAAATACAACCTAAAAACAACAATGCCTAGTAGGACTAGTCATTGAACTCTTCTTTCACCTCTTGTTTCATCTCTTGTTTCACCTCGACGGCATCTTCAGTGGACTCCTCGACCTCTTCTTCATCCAACTCCTCAGCCTCGACCTTGTTGGCTACCTTTTCAAATATGAGCTTGATGTACTCCTGATTGACCTATACCTTGATGACAAGGAGATCACCACGGCCAAAATGCGCGAGTTCGCAAAATGAATCCCAGTTCTCTTCAAACTCGAGGTACTCGGTTGCCACTTCTCCTTGAACTTTAACATATGTTCCCCAAATCTCAATATCATCTCTTGCGCACAGACGAGAATTCCCTGTCCATGGCAGGTTATACCCATCTACTACCTCAATCTTGAGATTCTGACCAAAAAAATAAAAAACATCGTATAAGAAATGAGTAAATGATGTGATTTTTTTATACAACTGATGAATAAAATGATACGTACCAGAGCATCCTCTATCCTACACACGTAGAACTGAGGGATCTCAAAGAACTCGTCAGCATCCAATTCCCTTATTGCCTCCTTGTATAAAGCGAAACAAATTGAATTCATGTCTGAAGCACTGACATCTACTGGGTAGTGAAGTATGGTTTTCTCTAGGGACGGCATGCAGATATCTATAATCTGTTGACACTCTGATCAAAGAGACAAAGGAGTTAAGCTTGCAAATAATAAACTACTAAATGTGTAATTAAGAAACACAACAGTAACTAACAAACCAGAGTTGTGAACCCAAGGTTTGATAGCATTGTTTGCGTCAGTCACTTCAAGAGAAAACAGATGATCCTTTTCATTATATGTGAATGTGACAACATCATCTTCTTCGATGGCATAGGCTTCACAATATGTTGTCTAGTGCGGTCCAGCGATAAAAGTCCTATAATAGTACCATGGCCACATCAAATACACCGTTTCCACATAGAAGTGATATGTATCTTCATGTCCACACTTAGCAACAATCCAGTTCTTATGAGGGCTAGCAGCCATGCTCTCTAGATGATTTTTGAAACCACATGGCATAACCTACATTCAATACAAATATAAGCGAACACAATAATAATGTTAAACACATAATGGTATTCACTCAATTTGAAACGCAGTACCTACAATTTGTTGTTGACCAAGGAAGTTGTTCATAATGATTCTAAACTTTTGGAACGGCGGGTGATTCTACCACAGAATGGCGGTTTGTAAGTGCAAATAATACACTCTTCACCCATTTCCTGTATTTAAAAACAGCAACAAAAGAAATTTAGAAATTGGGGGTTTTCCCCATTTTGAAGAAAAACATACGCAGTCATATGGAAAGTCAATTTAACCAAAATATAATCCACCGTTCGGGAGCTCTAACACCAAAATGACACACATACAGAAGATAGCACTTACCTTTCAAATGGGGTAGATGGATTGCGGCAGAATCGACGGTGACAAAAAAACCCCAATTTCAGTCGTCCCGGCAACGTAGAAGGCGGCCGAAGAATAACCACGCCGGCAAGCTGCGAAGGCCTCCTATGCTTGTCCTCCCTTCTCCACACCGACGGCGATGGAACTCCTATGCGCCTAGAATCCCCCTCCTCTGTGCCTTGAATCCAATAATAACCGCGCCGGCAAAGTGCGAAGGCCTCCTCTGCTTGTCCTCCTTCTCGATGCTAATGGCGATGGAACTCCTCTGCACCCTAAATCTCCCTCCTCTGTGCCTTGAATCCACCTCCTCTGCGCGAATCCGCCTCCTTTTGCTCTGTTCTTGGGTTCTCCTGGTGTTTTCTTGGGGTTTCTCTCGACATACTAGGGGAGAAAGACCACATGGAGGCGATATTCCTTGATTAAACAGGTGCACCGCAATTAAAGTGGGCCCACAAAAACTAAGGTGATTTTCTAACCATATTAGTACACTAAAAAGCAGGCCCCTCGGTTTTACATTTTTTTGATGTTTTCTCGATTTATGGGAGTTTTTTTTCAAAACAGGGCCAACCATTCATAGCTTACGGCGAATTTTCCTACTTTTTTCATTGCAAATGTGTAAAATAATTATATAATATGTAATTATGATTTTTACATAATTTTCGGGCCAAACTATAACACACTTGTAGTTAAAATTTCTTTATCTATCGATAAATAGTCAAGTTTCTGGACTTTAGAGGTCGAAACTCCCTCTTTCGGCTAGCTTTCTGGTCTCCCATCTTCCTATGACCTACCCTAACGTAACCAAGCAAAAAATTCCACATGTCTACCCTCTTTCAACGCTGGTCGAAGGGGTAGACGGTGAAGTTTGACTATTTCCCATCGGGGTCAGGTTTTCGGCGAAACGGAGCTCCGGATCGTCGGATTCCCACCAAAACCAAGGTGGCCAGACTTCATAGATACAAAATTATGGTGGGAGGTTTACATGGCCAAGATCCTACTGCAGCGTGTGGCCGGCTTCAACCGCGATTAGTTACTCGATCAATAGTCAAGTTTTTGGACTTTAGAGGTCGAAACTCCCCCTTTCGGGCGAACCCGTGGAATTCTTGTGACCACAAGGGCTAGCTTTCTGGTATCCCATCTTTCTATGCCCTACCCTAATGTAACCAAGCAAAAAATTCCACATGTCTACCCTCTTTCAACGTCGGTCGAAGGGGTAGATGGTGAAGTTTGACTATTTCCCATCCGGGTCAGGTTTTCGGCGAAACGGGGCTCCGGAGCGTCGGGGTCCCACCAAAACCAAGGTGGCCACACTTCATAGGTAAAAAATTATGGTGGGAGGTTTATATGGCCAAGAGCCTACTGCGGCGTGTGTCCGGCTTCAACCGGGATCAGTTACTCGATCAATAGTCAAGTTTTTGGACTTGAGATGTCGAAACTCCCCCTTTCGGGCGAACCCGTGGGAATCTTGTGACCACAAGGGCTAGCTTTCTGATCTCCCATCTTCCTATGCCCTACCCTAACATAACCAAGCAAAAAATTCCACATGTATACCCTCTTTCGACGCCGGTCGAAGGGGTAGACGGTGAAGTTTGACTATTTCCCATTGGGGTCAGGTTTTCGGCGAAACGGGGCTCCGAAGCGTCAAAGTCCCACCAAAACCAAGTTGGCCACACTTCATAGGTACAAAATAGTGGTGGGAGGTTTAGATGGCCAAGATCCTACTGCAGCGTCTGGCCGGCTTCAACCGGGATCAGTTACTCGATCAATAGTAAAGTTTTTGGACTTTAGAGGTCGAAACTCCCCCTTTCGGGCGAAACCGTGGGAATCTTGTGACCAAAAGGGTTATATTTCTGGTCTCCCATCTTCCTATGCCTTACCCTAACGTAACCAAGCAAAAAATTCCACATGTCTACCCTCTTTCGACGCCGGTCGAAGGGGTAGACTGTGAAGTTTGACAATTTCCCATCGGGGTCAGGTTTTCGGCGAAACGGGGCTCCGGAGCGTCGGAGTCCCACCAAACCCAAGGTTGCCACACTTCATAGGTAAAAAATTATGGTGGGAGGTTTAGATGGCCAAGATCCAACTGCGGCGTGTGGCCGGCTTCAACCGGATCAATTACTCGATCAATAGTCAAGTTTCTGGACTTTAGAGGTCGAAACTCCCACTTTCGGCTAGCTTTCTGGTCTCCCATCTTCTATGCCCTACCCTAACGTAACCAAGCAAAAAATTACACATGTCTACCCTCTTTCGACACCGGTCGAAGGGGTAGACGGTGAAGTTTGACTATTTCCCATCGGGGTCAGGTTTTCGGCGAAACGGGGCTCCGGAGCGTCGGAGTCCCACCAAAACCAAGGTGGCCACACTTCATAGGTACAAAATTGTGGTGGAAGGTTTAGATGGCGAAGATCCTACTGCGGTGTGTGGCCGGCTTCAACCGGGATCAGTTACTCGATCAATAGTCAAGTTTTTTGACTTTAGAGGTCGAAACTCCCCCATTCGGGCGAACCCGTGGGAATCTTGTGACCACAAGGGCTAGCTTTATGGTCTCCCATCTTTCCTATGCCCTATCCTAACGTAACCAAGCAAAAAATTCCACATGTCTACCCTCTTTCGACGCCGGTCAAAGGGGTAGACGGTGAAGTTTGACTATTTCCCATCGGGGTCAGGTTTTCGCCGAAACGGGGCTCCGGAGCGTCGGAGTCCCACCAAAACCAAGGTGGCCACACTTCATATGTACAAAATTGTGGTGGGAGGTTTAGATGGTGCGGCGTGTGGCCGGCTTCAACGGGGATCAGTTACTCGATCAATAGTCAAGTTTCTAGACTTTAGAGGTCGAAACTCGCCCTTTCGGGCGAACCCGTGGGAATCTTGTGACCACAAGGGCTAGCTTTCTGGTCTCCCATCTTCCTATGCCCTACCCTAATGTAACCAAGCAAGAAAGTCCAGATGTCTACCCTCTTTCGACCCCGGTCAAAGGGGTAGACGGTGAAGTTTGATGATTTCCCATCGGGGTCAGGGTTTCGGCGAAACGGCGCTCCGGAGCGTCAGAGTCCCACCAAAACCAAGGTGGCCACACTTCATTGGTACAAAATTGTGGTGGGAGGTTTAGATGGCCAAGATCCAACTGCGGCGTGTGGCCTGCTTCAACCGGGATCAATTACTCGATCAATAGTCAAGTTTCTGGACTTTAGAGGTCGAAACTCCCCCTTCGGGCGAACCCGTGGTATTCTTGTGACCATATGGCTAAAATTTTCTCTTGTTTTCGGTCAATAATTATTTGATTTAATCACATTGTCCTTTAATAACTAATTTCATAAATGGTCAATTTCTAAGTCATCCATCATGCATCCGACGGCCAGCAATGTATCCTGCCCACCCACCAAATTTCGCGCCACCTACCCACCAAATTTCGCATTGCCCATCCAAATTATCCATCAAACTTTGGCGCCTTCCCACCCGCACCAAATTTCGAACCCTCGCCTATATTCCCCCTCCCTGAAAACCCTCCATATCGACATTTCCCCCCTCCTCTTTCGTCCCGAATCTCCCCTCCTCTCCTCCCAATCCCTAGCTCGCCATCCCGGTCTTCCACCCTAGCTTCCCGTCCCGGTCTCCCACATCGCCGTGTAGCTCGCCCTCCCGGTCTTCCACCTTGCCGTGTAGCTCGCCGTCCCTGTCTTCCACCTTGCTGTCCATGTCTTCCACCTCGCCGTCCAGATCTGCCACCTCACCATCCAGGTTGCCGTCAAGATCCGCCTCCTCGCCGTCCAGATCTTCCACCTCGCCTTCCAGTTCGCCGTCAAGATCTACCACCTCGCCGTCCAGCTTGCAGGTTGTCCACCCCGGCACCAACCTCGCCCGGCTTCTAGGTGTCCCACCTCGATGCCACGAGTAAAGTCACCCGCCATGAAAAGCAGTAAGAAAAATGCCCTAAAGCCCGGAGGCAATCTTCAGAGAATTCTTTTCGTCTTTTTGATGCTTGTTTGCTGCACATGTTTGTTTAATTGCCTGTTAGGTGCTTCTGTTGATGAGTTCATATGGTTAAAGTTTGCTTATTTTCCAGCTTGTACTAGGCTTAATATCAGTTCTGCGATCCTATCAGTCTTAGGTCCACATATTAGATTACTCATATGGGTCTGTTACATCAATAGTACTACAGAACAACCAATACCAGTCCTATACTTTAGAACATTAAATACACCCCATCGAAGAAAACTGGAAAGGAGTAGCTTACTTTGTAGCTGTAAGAGGTTCCAAGCAAGTGTTATGTTTGTAACTTACTTGGACCTCTTTATTCATGTTAGAACCACGACCAAATCCTGGTGCAGTACGCAATCACAAGCGTGTCAATGCAGATTTAGTTGACGCCACAACACCTGAGACTCTGGTAATAAAGAAAAAGACCAAACCAACTCTGCCAGCAGTACCTACAGCCGCATCGCCACGAGTAACAAGGGATGCAAATCAGAGGGCCCAAGGCGAGCAGGTAGTTGCCCAAGGCTAGTTGGAAGCTGCCCAGCACAAGGAGGCAGCTGACCACCGTGAGGCGGCACCCACCCAAGGCGAGCATAACCCTCCCATGGCCATCTGCGACGTCACCAAGTCGAGCTGCCAAGTATCCAAGGCGAGGGGCTAGGTTCCCAAGGTAACATTCTAGAAATATTGAATACTCTTGCTCTACACTTGCCATTTACAGAATCAAATCCAAATGCAGAACACTAACTCTAGCGCAATTTTTGTAGATGATCGAACTAGAAACATGATTGTAAGTAGGGGAGTAAACTTGGGAAAGGAGCTGGACAGGTTGTCCAAAGCAGGAAGTAGGATCAAAATTGTTATTCCTCCGGGAAGTCTCGGCCAGCTGACGCAAAGATTGCTAGCATGTATGCTACTGCATGTTCAATAGTAGTGAATGAGGTTGTCCCTATCTTCCCCCATTGGAAACAGTACAAGGAAAGGAAAGACATATTATCTGCCTACGTCTCCCACGTGTCTATAAGTTTTGTAACCCAAGTTTCCAGTTCATTCCATTGCTGTTCATAAAACTGAAGAATGCTCCTTCTTTTTTCTTTCAGTCTAAATTTATTTTGAACCTCGAAGACCCCTGGATTTATCAATCTCTTCTATGCATCTCAAGAACCGTACAAAACAAAGACGATATCTATTGAAGCGCTCATATTTTAACATGGCTGCAGACAAGACTATGGTTTTACGGACACCTCCCGAGGAAGTGAAACACATGAGCGAAGCAGATTGGTGCAAGTTAGTCGATACCTGGTCCACACCCAAGAAACAGGTTGTTTCCTTGTTCACTAAACCTTGCCACTGTTTCAATTCTATTACCTGTACTGTCGCTAATCTGTTCATACTCTTTGTTTCTGTAGACGGCTTGTATGAAAGCCATCAGTAGCAGACCAGCCGTCGAGTTACCTGCTGCCCCAGGTTCTTGTAGCTACGAGGATTTCAGCGACATGGGGGAAGACGCCTTCGAATTGTTCAAAGCTACACGCAACAAGAAGCATAGGTTCACTTCGCCTGTGAAAAGAGCAATTGTAAGTCCCTCAGAATTCTGTACATCTCTGGAATTCACAAAGGTACCTTCTGAGGTGTACCTTTGTGAATTCTGCTGCAAACTCCTGTCGTCAGCCCTTTCACTTATGCTTTCCATCTGATAGTTCATGTACATGCATGCTTACTTGCTTGTCATCTGCTAGTTCACCTATCCTTGTGATCTGCTATTTTCATGTATGTTCTGTACATGCTTGTCGTCTGCTATTTTCAGCTACATCCCTTACATGCCTGTCATCTGGTTTTTCTTCATCTTTGTTCCTTACAAACTAGTTCAGCTGCTGTTTCATCTAGTTCAGCTGCTGTTGCATCTATGCTTGTACATGCAGATCCTACTCTAGTCATGTACATGCGTGCTGAAAAACTATGCTCTGTACACCCTTGTTCTCTGCTAGTTTTCATCCATGTTCCTTACATGTTTGTCATCTGCTATTTCATATCAATGTTCCTTACAACCTAGTTCAGCTGCTATTTCATATTATACTTTTACATGCTTTATAGGCTGAAATTAAAGAGAAGATGGCACAAATTACTTCAGCGGGTGCCGCTATGAAGGAACTTCTTTCTACCGCTGAAGCTGTCGATAACGTGTTGTGTCGGGGCAATCTGAGAGCAACAAAGTTTCAGCTTCAGGTTCAACTTGTTTCTGAGAGAAAAGATGACAGTGAACTGCAGTCTGTAGTTGATGAGTTGAAGCAGGCGAAGGAACAAGCCGATGCAGAAAGGATCAAGCATCAACAAGACTTGCGCCTTATGTACAAGGAACAAGAAATTATGCAGAAGTGTCAACAATCCTGCAATGCCCTTATTGAGCAGATGATGAGTAAAGGTCCTTTCGGAGATGGAGATCTGTAGTCCTTCATGAGAACCTCTGCAAACTCGTGCCTTTTTGGTATGTCTTCATGAGGCTTCTTGGTGGCCTTCGTGAGTCTCAAACTGTATTTTGCTGGTGGCCTTTGAGAGGTCGAAAACTGCGTTGCCTCTGTTGGTCAACCACTTGTTGTTCGGTGAACTGTAGAAGTTAGCCTCTTTATGTTCCGGGTTTATGTACTTGCTGCATGTGCTGTGTTTGCTTTGCTGTGACAGCTAGTAGGGCTAGAATTTTACATGCGTCTCGACCGCCGAAACGGCCATTCGAACCATGACGAAACCGAATCGTCGTGTGCACAGTGACATCACAAAACTACGCGCAACGGAAACATTTTGTCGTGGGAAAAAGACACATGGAACCATATGGTTGGTCCAGGTGTCGCCGTTTGATTGTATAGAAACCGCGACGGAGAAAGAAACATCGCGGTACTGATGACGTCAGCATCTACACCGCGACGAAATGAAATTCGACACAACTGCACTGCCACGTGGAGCATTGTGGACATCCCACGTGGCGTCCCCTGAATCGCGCCCGTGCGCGACGAAACAAATAAATACGTCGTAGGTATCCATGACGTCATCACATGGGCGCGACAAACAAAATTCGTTGTGAATAAGTGACATCAGCAAACGACTGTAACGGTCGTCGGAAACGCTTTCTGCCACGTGTCAAACGTCGCGACGGCAAAAAAACGTCATGCCTTATTGGGCCTTATACCGGGCCGTCCAGTTGCCCGCGACGATTGACTAAACTTCGCGCATATCCCATGATGTTTTGGTGGCAACAAATCCATCGCAGAATCGTCTGTGACAGTCGATCCCTGTCTTTTTTTTTCCGTCACGTAAACCGTCGCGGATGAAGCCGAGCGACGTTTTGGAGCTCTTCCACGACGGAATTGAATCGTCGCTGATCTCTGGATTTTTAGTAGTGATATAGAGAGACGTGACAAGGCTCACAAGGCTTTGGAATGTGAACACTCTCTCCTTATGATGTCTCATGATCAACTCCAAACTCAACTATGTAAAAATGATGAGTTTGTCAAGTCTTCTTCCATTTCTAATGTTAATGATGCTTGTGCTACTAACTCCACTTCTTGTGAAGCATCTATTTTGAAGGAGAATGTTAAGCTAAGAGTTCAACTTGAGTTGTTAACTAGTAAGTATGGGAAATTAGTAGAAAATCTAGAAAAGCTCTCTAGCTCTAATGAGGATCTCCTAGCATCTCATGCCTGTCTTAAGTTAGCTCATGAGGCCATCACTACCAAGGTAACATCTAGTGAGCCTCATGTGGACAATGGCACAATTTCTAATAAAATTGCTATATTGCCATGTGCTAGTCCTAGTAGTTCATCCACTCACAATGTTGGTACCTCTTGTGATGAATTACTTTCTTTGCCTTGTTGCTCTAACAATAATGCATCTACCTCCTCTAGTACTTGTGTTGTCACTAACCATGTAGAGAAAAGAGGAGAGCTCAAGGCCCAAGCCACTTCTTTGAAGAAAGGCTTGGAAAAGCGTCATGAAGGAAAGACCACACTTGACACCATGTTAAGTGTGCTTCAATCCCCCAATGACAAGAGTGGACTTGGATTCAACTCCAACAACAAGAACAAGTCCAAGAGTAAAAGTCAAGAATTCGGCCAAGATTACTTGCTTCAAGTGCAAGATTGAAGGGCACCATGTTAGGGATTTCCAAATGAAGAAGAAGCCTCTTAGTGAGAAGCAACTAGGGAAGCGGCCTCATGTTCAATCTCATGCTCCACCACGAGTTGAACAAAGGCCACCTCCTAAGAAGACTTAAGTCAATGCTCCTCAAGTTGAGGAGCCTATTAAGAAGAAAGAGAAGAGTCGATGTTGCTACCTTTGCCGTGGCAAGGGTCACTTTGCTTCTTCATGCACCATCGGCAACCTATCCTCTCCTATCATAATTGATGATGTTTATTCTCTTGGGAAGGATAGAGTTGGCAATGTGTTTGCCAAATATGTTGGTACTCAAAATGGTGTCAAGAAAAGAACCATTTGGGTAGCCAAGCCTATTGTGACTAACCTCTTAGGACCCAACTTGGTTGGGGACCAACAAGCTCAAACTTGATCAATAGGTATTTGTGGAGGACATTGGAGACTTGCCTATCTTTGAAGAATTAAGGGATCTTCATGATTATTATTTTATCAAGCAAAGTAAATTGGATTATATTGTCATATCTCATATCCTATGTTCCTCCTTGCGGTAACTTGTATTTAAATTATATATACATTGAAAGTTACTTGCCCCGTTGCATGCGTTAGTTTTGTTCCTAGCATGTGTTTGTATATGATGTGCTTCTTACTTCCTTATCTTGATAATCAAGTGTGTATGTTGTTTGTGCATCATGTATGTGTAAACTTTGTGTGGAGCCTCTATTGGATCTTGTGTGGATTTTATTTGGCTCTTTTGAGATATTAATGGACTATCCCTTTGGGGGTGTGATATGCTTCGTGCAATTCACAACCCTAAAATGTGTATACATGTTGGGGATATGCCGAACAGGTAACATCACGGAAGTGACTAAAGCCAGCGTACCAGGGTGGCCCATAATGGTGGTAAGCCAAAATCCGGCTTACCGGGCGGCCCAGTACGATGAAGCGTAGGAAGCCCATCTGCCTAAGGGAAGGTTCCAGAAGGAGGCCTGCATTGTAGTTGACTTAGCTCTCAAGGCAAGGCCCAAGCCGGATTAGAGTAGAACTCTGTAACTTAGTCGGTTAGGTTGCTTCCTGTAAGCCCTAGGTCTGGACGCCTGTATAAGCTGGCCTAAGGGACGCCTCTGGGCACACTCTAACTTTCATTGTAATCGGCGCATATTGCCTTATAGTGAATTATAGCAGCACATAGGCTTTCGCCACCATTGCGAGATTCAAAGCTGGGTAAACTCGTGCTCATCCCGTCACCGGAATTACCTACATCTCCTACACCCACCTCTCTACCTAGCTGGATGGCACCCCTGTCCCGGCCAGATTCTACAATACCACGACAGTTGGCGCCCACCGTGGGGCAAGAGATGTCCGGGGTTACATTCTGGGCGGGATCTACTGGCGGTATTGGCGACACCATCGCAGTCGGCTTGGTCAGCTACTTCGACGAGACGGGAGCTGGCCACGTCCTCAATGACGGCTTCTGGACGCCGGCAAAGGAGGATCCCGCCGGCTGGTCCACGGTCTCCATCGGCGGCATCAACATCTTCGTCGGCTTCACCGCCAAGGCTTTGGATGATCTCGGCTTCACCTCAAGCATGCCCGCCACCCACCCCAGCAACTTCGAAGATGGATCGGATCTGGACTCAGACGAGATTGCCAATCTAGATCAAGCTTTTGACGCTGATGATGAAGATTCTGAAGACAACGCAAGCTCTACTATGGCGGCGCCGGACTTCCACTTCGTTGGCATCTTAGGAGAATCCGGCTCAACCGAGTGGACGACTGATCCCGAGTCTATCCTCCCTGCTTTGCAGGCCGGGGCTGATTCAGAAGCCGGATCCGGGGACACTACCCCTATGGAGCAGGACCTTGAATCTGAAGGAGAATCCGATGATTTTAGTCAAAAATTTGCGTCTTGTTTAGGACGCCCAGTCGAGGTCTTAATGGGTGATGTCGTCTCTGATCCAAAAGGAGACCCCACCGCCTCGAAACCCGCCAATGGCGAAGAAAAAACTCCAGAAGCCGGAAATCAAAATGTGGACTTTATGCCGCCACTTGCTCCAAAGAAGGGAGCCAGTAATTTGCCGGCTGCTGGAGACGACATTAGTGCTACAATCAGAGCAGCGATAGAGAAGGAGCATGAAGAAAGGATGGCAAAATTGTAGGAACTGCTAACTCCACTTCCTCCCGATGCATCGCTGGACGACATAGAGAAGCGTCGTGCCTTGCTCGAAGAGCAGGCAGCCAAGATTGCAGAGCGTGAACTCGATCTCACCAATAAGGAAACGGAGTTCATGCGGAAGCAAAGAGAAAAGGGGCTCGACGATGTTTTCCGTCCGCCTCGTGACAAGAATCTGCACAAGAAGCTGGATTTCCGCAGCAAGTGGGAAGCCGACCATGTGAATTCAGTCTAGAGAAAGTACCACCACCGACATGATCCGGTGACCAATTTGTGTTACTTTAACACACCAGCCAAAAACATGGAGGCGGCCCAGGAGGTCATGTTCGACAAGTCTATGGACCGCGACGCCTGCCTCAAGTACTCGGCTTATGTCGTGGTATTGTAGAATCTAGCCTCGGCAGGGGTGCCATCAAGCTAGGTAGAGAGAGGGGTTTTGGAGACATGGGGTATTCCGGCAACGGGATAGGCACAAGTTTACCCAGCTTCGGATCACACGACGGTGGCGTGATCCTACGTGCTGCTATAAATCACTATAAGGCAATATCGTCGGGTTACAGTGATAGATCTCGCCGAGACAGAGGTTCTCGCCGAGATTGCTATGTCTAAGCTGGATCATATTAAGTCGTGCCCTAAGGCGTCCCGTAGGCCGGCTTATAAAGGCGTCCGGCCTAGGGCTTACAGGAGGAAACATACCGACTAAGTCATAGAGTTCTAATCTAATCCAACTTGGGCCTTGCCTTGTGGGCTAAGTCTTCCGCAATGCTGGCCACCTTCTGGAACCTTCCCTTAGCCGGATGGGCCTCCTGCGCTTCATGATACTGGGCCGCCCGGTAAGCCGGATTCGGCTTACCACCACTATGGGCCACCCTGGTATGCTGGCTTTACTTCACATCTGTGAGGGTACCTGTTCGGCATAACCCCAACATCTATTGGAGGTAGCACAGCAGTAGCAAAATGACTCACAAGTAAAGTCGGGAAAGCTGTTCGATGAATCTCGTCTTTGCAACTCGACGGCGAAGAAGCCAATGGCTGCTGCACCACCAGACCCAGACGATGATCCAGCCGGCTCAAGCAGCCACAACAAAGGCGACGATAAGGACCCGAAGGACAAGCAACCACATAAGGGTGCGGAGTCTCGGACAGGTTCATCTTGTCATCGTGAAGCCGGCAACAATAGTGGAGGACATAGAAGCCGGGAACAAAAGAAGGTCCCTTGTAAGGAGAAGGCGGCACCACCTCGTCAAGAACGATGGTGAGAAAGGGAGAATCCACCTCGAAGGGAGGGTAACAGAGATAATATGCCAACTCCACCGCCGCCTCCACCGCGCAAAGAGGGAGATAATCCTTCCAAATATATACCCCCTCCACGACGGCAAAGGTCTCCAAGCCCACCGCCTAACGCGAGTCGGGTGAGCCAAAGCCGTCACAGGGATGATCCAAGGCGAGGAAAATTAGCTGATGATAAGCCGCCTACAGTTAATGATGTTCGAAGCCTAATTGAGGAGAGGAAGTCGGCCAGAGATGCCCAGTACCTCGGCCCCAAGTGCTTTGGCAGAACAATCAGAGAACAAATCCTACCGCCGACTTTGTCTAATGTCACAAAGATGGTGGAGAAGTATAGCGGCACAGCAAATCCTGAGACATGGCTTTCAGATTATGTGAGTGCACTTGCGACATCTATGAAGGCAGTGCCAACTCCACAGTACGCTTCTTGCCCCTGATGTTAACCAGGACGGCACGCATGTGGATCGAGGGCTTGCCGGAAAGGATAGTTCATACCTGGAGTGACGTGAAGCATGTCTTTATCCAACACTTCCAGGGCACGTACAAGCGCCCCAAGTCAATATTCGACTTACAGCGGTGTGTGCAGCAAAAGAACGAGTCTAGCCGTGAATTCGTTTCACGATGGAGTGAAATTAAAAACGCTTGCGAAGGCGTCTCAGAAACACAGGCAATTCATGCCTTCAAGCAGTCTCTGAGGAAGGAGACGACTTTCCGCTTCATTATCTATAGCGACGAGTCGGAAACTTTGGGCGGCTTAGTGGCCTATGCAAACAAGTACGCTGCTGCTGACGATGACAACAGGGAAGAAGGCGAATCCCACCGACGTAAGTCCGGGAAGAAAAAGGTTGAAGACCAAGCCGGCCCTTAACACGAAGTTGCTGCCACCTTTGGAAAAGGCGGCCCAAGCAGCGAAAAGTGGCAGGACAAAAAGCCGGCAAACAACCGACCTGCCAGACCGCCAACGGTGAAGTACGACGACATCAAGCATAACCCCTGTGTGCATCATCTGAGGCCGGATGGGACGAGCTCCCACACAATCCCGCAATGTCACATTAATCGGGACATCGCCAAGGACCCCAAAGCCGGCAAGTCAAGAAACAAGCGCAAGTCTCGAAAGGACGACAAAGAGAAGGATGATGCTGCGTTAGAGTCTGACGATGCGGCCTCCAATGAAGGAAAAGGCAGCAAGTTCCCCAAGCACACTGAAAGTCTCATAGTCAACCTAGTGACTGATTCGTCTCGCAAGGAAAAGGCGGCTTGGCGGGAGCTTAATGCCACGATACCTGCAGTGCTTCAATATTTGGATTGGTCTGACACTCCCATTACATGGGACCGCAGCGATCACCCGGATAGAGTCCCTACCACGCGCACTTACACTCTGGTCGTTAGCCCTATAGTCGACAAATACAAGTTGACAAAGGTGCTCATGGACGGAGCAAGTAGCATCAATATACTCTACGCGGCGACATTGAAAAGGATGCGTCTCTCCGAGTCACAACTCAGCCACAGCAATGTGAAGTTTCATGGGATTGTGCCGTGACGACAAGCCTCTTCGATGGGAAAGATCACCCTGAAAGTCACCTTTGGCGGCATAGATAATTTCCGGACGGAAGACGTCTCTTTTGAGGTGGTTCCTTTCAGAAGCGCCTATCACGCAATCTTCGGGCGTCCGTCTTTCGCCAAATTTATGGCTCGGTCCATGCTACATCTATAGCAAGCTTAAAATGTCGGGGCCCAATGGGATCATCACAATAAAGGGGGACTTCAAAAAGGCAAAGGAGTGCGAAGCTGCCAATGCTGTTCATGCTGAAGAAGAAATTTCCAGGGAAGAACTGGAGGACCTCAAGAAAACAATGGTCCTAATGAGATGCCGGCAACTGAAAAGCCATCCTCTAAAGTCGACTCAAGTTTCAAGCCAAAGGATGACACCAAGAAAATCAAATTCATAGAAGACGACCCGACAAAGGAGGCCTTCATTGGTGCCGGCCTCGACGAAAAATTGGAAAGCGAGCCCGTCAAGTTTCTCCGTGAGAATCGGGACATTTTTGCTTGGTCACCTTCTGACATGCCAGGTGTCCCGAGGAAACTTGCCGAGCACTCCTTAAAAGTCAACAAAGATGCTAAGCCGGTTAAACAAGGTCTCCGACGGCTCGGAACAGAGAAGCGCAAGGCGGTAGGAAAAGAGATCCTAAGGCTCACTACCACCAAGTTTATCCGAGAAGTCGTCCACACTGATTGGTTGGCAAATCCCGTCCTCATCCCAAAGAAAAACACCTCCGAGCTACGTATGTGCATTGATTTCACCGTCTTAAACAAAGCCTGTCCTAAAGATCCGTTCGCCTTACCGCGTATCGATCAGGTCATTAATTCAACTGCCGGCTCCGAGTTGCTGTGTTTTCTGGATGCTTATTCGGGTTACCATTAGATAAAGATGAAGGAGTCAGATCAAATCAAGACGTCCTTCACCACGCCGTATGGCAATTACTGCTATGTCACAATGCCCTTCGGCTTGAAAAACGCCGGTGCTACTTACCAAAGATGTATGCAGCGTTGTTTAGACAAGCAGATTGGCCGCAATGTTCACGTCTATGTCGACGACATTGCAGTCATGTCAAAGAAGCGAGGCGATCTCATCACCAATCTGTCAGAAACCTTTGCAAATCTAAGGGAGTACCAGATGAAGTTTAATCCAGCAAAATGCATCTTCGGAGTTCCCGCAGACAAGCTTCTGGGCTTCATTGTTTCCCAAAGAGGAATTGAAGTTAACCCAGAAAAGATAAAGTCGATTCAGAACATCGAGAAGCCAACTTGTCTTAAGGACATACAGCGGTTACGGGTTCCGCCGTGGCTGTTAGCCGATTCATTAGCCGGCTTGGTGACAAAGCACTGCCCCTGTATAAGCTTCTAAAAAAGTTGGACAATTTTGTTTGGACAGAGGAGGCGGAGGCAGCCTTGGCACAGCTGAAGTATACATTAACGCATGCTCCAATCCTGGTGGCTCCAAAGGAGAGGGAGCCACTTTTGCTCTACATGTCGGCCACCAATTTCGTGATAAGTGTCGTCATCATAGTTGAACGCCTGGAAGAAGGGAAGCAATGGCCGGATCAATGCCCTGTCTATTTTATTAGCGAGGTGTTTTCAGATTCAAAGCAATGCTACCCTCACTGCCAGAAGTTAGCTTACGGCGTGTTCTTTGCCGCCAGGAAGCTGCGGCATTACTTTCATGATCACACAATCACGGTGGTCAGCAAAGCTCCATTGAAGGATATCATCAACAATGCCGATGCAACAGGGCGAGTCGCTAAATGGGGCATCAAGTTAGCAGCTTTTGACATCCAGTACAAGCCGAGAACCGCTATGAAATCTCAAGTCTTAGCCGACTTTGTCGCAGACTGGACAGAGGCGATGGAAAGCACACCCTTGCCGGATTATTAGTACTGGATAATGCACTTTGATGGCTCCAAGATGAAGGAGGGCTCGGGGGCTAGAGTAGTGTTAAAGTCGCCTAAAGGTGATAAACTCATCTATGTCCTTGGAATCCACTTCAACGCTACAAACAACGTGGTAGAGTATGAGGCTCTCCTCCATGGTCTTCATATGGCTAAGGAGTTGGGAGTAAAACGCATTCTCTATTACGACAACTCGGATCTTGTTGTTTAGCAGCTCGACGGAACTTGGGACACGAAGAGTCCCACAATGGCGGAATACAGGCGAACAGTCGATGAATTCGGCAGATGTTTTGCCGGCTTGGAGGTTCGGCATATTTCTCGAGACGACAATAAAGCTGCTGACGCTTTGGCCAGGATAGGCTCTAGATAGAAGGAGGTGCCTCCAGACGTATTTCTCCATCATCTACATAAGCCGTCCATTAAAGGCAGCGACGAAGACTACCCCTTGTCGGCAGAATAAGTCCATGTATGCCTGGTAACCCCATATTGGACCACGCCATACATCAATTTCCTGGTAAACAAAGAACTGCCGAAGGACGATGAAGTGTTGAGCCGCCAAATTGAACGACGAGCAAAGGCATACACAATCATTGACAAACAGCTTTACAAACGAAGCACATCCGGCATCTTTCAACGATGCATCTCTCCAGACGAAGGGTGGCAAATCCTCCAAGAAATCCACTCCGGCGATTGTGGGCATCACGTGGCGGCAAAGGCACTGGTCGCCAAGGAGTTTCGGCACGGTTTCTTCTGACTAACGGCTAAGGAGGATGCTATCAACATCGTCAAAACTAGTGAAGGTTGTCAGCGCTACGCGAAGCAGGCTGATTTGCCGGCATAGGAGCTACGGACGACCCCTATAACCTGGCCGTTTGCGGTCTGGGGGCTCGACATGGTGGGACCCTTCAAGACAGCAAGAGGAGGCTTAACTCATCTGCTGGTGGCGGTCGACAAATTCACAAAGTGGGTGGAGGCAAAGCCCATCAAGAAACTCGACGGAGCTACAGCTATGAAGTTCATCATCGAGATAACGACCCGGTTCGGCATACCGCATAGCATCATCACTGATAATGGCACAAATTTTGCCGTCCAAGTTTTGCAGCCGGTCGAAAATCTGGCTTGACGTCGCATCGGTGGCGCATCCGCAATCCAATGGACAGGTAGAGCGCACTAACGGCATTATTCTGCAAGGGATTAAGCCGAGGCTTGAAACTCCTTTGCATCGAGCAGCCGGCGCTTGGGTTGATGAATTGCCGGCCGTCTTATGGAGTATTCGTACTACCACAAACACATCGACCGGCTTCACCCCTTTCTTCCTTGTTTACTGAGCAGCAACAGTACTGCCAACCGACATGATCCACGATTCGCCTCGAGTCGCAGCCTACGTCGAAAAAGACGCAAAAGAAGCACGTCAAGACGGCTTAGATATCCTCGAAGAAGAAAGAGAGTTGGCTCTCCAACGATCCGCCATCTATCAGCAAGATCTGCGTCGCTACCAAAGCCATAGAGTGCAGAATCGATCTTTTCGAGAAGGCGACTTAGTGCTTCGGCTTGTACAAAGCCGGCAGCACAAGTTATCCCCTCCATGGGAAGGACCTTTCGTTATCAGCAAAGTACTGAAAAAACGGGTCATACTATCTCCTCGACTTAAGGGATTCAAAGAAAGATCCCAGGAAGAAAGGTCGCAAGAGGAAAACGCATGTAGATGATGAGTTAGATGAGACGAAATGTCCGTGGAATATCGCTCAACTATGTTCCTTTTACACTTAGCAAATTCTATTGTAACCATGTCAATGTGATCATAAAATAAAAATTGGTTCCTCTCATGTGCAATTCGAGAATCTGTGCCATCCTTTATTTCCCAATGATCTTATTGTTATATACTGTTTACCCGAAATTACCTGTGTTGCTTGTTGGTAAACTATCTTTCATATTGAATCCGCCTTAAGGTGATGAAAAAACGACGTTTTGCCAAAATAATGTTCTTCTGATAGCTTTTTGTGCCGGGTTGCTTCAAAGCATTTCGGCACCGAAAGGCGTCGCTTGTTCTGGGTCTAAACAGATTGGTCCTACGTACCCTGTTACTCAGCAAGTCGTTCTGCAATAGATTTGCCGGCACTTAAAGGCTAAGGTGTCAAGGCCAGAAAAACTGATGGCATAAAAATTGCAAATTTGCAACTGAAAAGCTGACTTAATATACAGAAAAAGACTTAGTTGTTTTACAAACAGAAATACATAGTGTTTGGACGACTTAACAGCATATATTACATTTTTCAGGGATAGCCGACTCAAAGAGCAAATTCGGCTCATGCGGTTTTCTCCGCCTCTTCGCCTTTGTCATCAGACTGGACGGGAGTCGGCGGACACGGCACTTCCTTGAAAATGGTGGTGAGGGAGACCATCTTCGCGACCTAGCTGGCATAACCAGAGACGGAATGGAGAATCAGCTTTCGGTCCTTCTCATCCAAAGGAGTGCCGTCCTCTTTCTCAAGAGGAAAGCCGGCCGCGACGCGCCAAGCCTCCGCCTCAGGGTAATGTGCCATCATCAGGCCCAGAGCTGTCTTTGCGCCTCCGCGGGTGCTGGAGCGAAGCCGTTCATCGAAGGACGAAGTTGCTTCGTCTAATTCAGCCGGTAGGCTTGCAAGGTCAGCTAGTGGCTCGGGGTTGCCGGGAAAGAATTTCTCGACAAACTTCTTGCCCGAAGAAAGAATCTTCGGGAGGAGCTCCCCTACCTCCAGAATCCGTTCAAGCCGGTTATCCGCTGTTAGCTCATGGCCATGACCCGCCGGAGCTGGCAAAAGCAAAGAACAGTTATAAACTCAAGTGGCTAAGGCAAAAAGGCAATGAGTACGAGTTTTTAAATAAAACTTACTCAGAAGCTGGTCGTCGATAGCCACCGACTCATCGAGACGTTTGTCGAGCCAGTCCTGGACTTCACGAAGCGCATCTTTATGCTTCTGTTGTCTCCAGGGCTTGCTCGATTTGGCTAGGCTATCCTCGGTAGTCTTCAGCTCCGCCGACATTGATTGATTTAGCTTATTCAGCTCAATGTTCTCGTCGCGGAGCCGATCGAGGCTGCCTACATTTTCGGCAAGCTCCTTGGCCTTGTTGATGGCGTCTGCGACAGAAAAAATGTCAGCAGTATAAATAGAAAAGCTTCATACAAAAGGCTAAGGTTCCGGCATTCATTCCTTGGTATGCGACGCGATCCACCTCAAAGCCGGCGATGATGGCATCCTTGTTCGCCAGCTCAGTCTTCCACTGGCGCATCTCCTGATTTCGCACACCCAAAAAATTAATGGTTTTAGTACCAATTCGGCGATGGATCTGCGTAAGGAGTTGCTAAAAGTGTAAAGCTAAAATTGAAGAATAAATTTGGCTACAGGATGATGTCTCATCGCTTGGGGGCTAAAAATCGTCATGCGCAATAACTCGGACCACTATGTCGGCTTGTCAGAGAACTAAAACCGGCATAGTGCTCGGGGGCTACTAGGAGAAGATAATTATCTGGTAGTGCTCGCGGAGAAGGGTCATGCCGGCTTCAAAACTTTCAGCAAAATAATTTTGCAAATCCTCAAGGATGTCTATGACATCAAATGTGTCATAGGCCGGGGTCTCACCCGATTCATCGTCCCGAAGGGTCGTCCCCTTCTTCCAGGGCAGGCGTGGAGCTTGCATAAACCGGCTCATGAACTCCGGCTTGATGCGCCCCTCTTCATCAAAAGCCTCCGCCTTTATTGGAGGAAAAGTCGGGGCATCATTAGCCAGAGCTTCAGCCCTTGGTGGAGGGGAAGGCTCTGTCACCTTCCCCGTCATCTCCGTCCACTTGGTAGGAGGTGTAATTCCGGCTCTGCCGAGAGACGGACCTCTCGGCATTGCAGCGGAGGAGCGTTCCTCCGCTGGCGGCAGCTTAGTCACCGACGGAGTTGGAGGAGGAATAGCGGGAGAGGATTTCTTCCGCACGGCTAACACCTTTTGTCTCAAAGGTGCGACTTTCTTCATCCTGCAAATTCAAAGGACTAAGGATGGAAAATCCGGCAATACTACAAGCAAAGGAGAGATGTTTGGCCGACTTACATCTTGCTGGGAATATTAAGCCCAGCAAGGGTGTCGTCTTCTTCGGACGACTTGGCGCCAATCGTCAGTGATTGGCTCCTCCTCTTTCGGCTCTCTGCAGACGCCGAAGAAAAGGAGATGGGCCGCTTAACCGCCTTGCTGGATGACGGTGCAGCGGTGGGACGAGTGGTGGAGACTCCGGGAATCTAGCAAAGAATACACGTTAGTCTGTCAAAACAAAGCCGAAACCCTAAAGAATTGAACTTTGGCTTGGCAAGGTACCTTTGGGGGAAGGTTGGCAGCCGTGTACATCGGCAGCGATTCTTCGTATTACCGGCCTTCGTTAGGCCGGGCTTTGATGAGCTTGTTGAAGCGAGCCTCAAAGAGGTCTTGCTCCAAGTCCTTTTCACTGATCCGCATGGGATCAGACTTTTCGTCCGTGTACTCGCACAAGAGGCGAGCATGATGTTGGAGAGGCTGGATCCGTCTCTTCATCCAGCAAATTATTGTATCCTCCCCAGTCAGGGGAGGTGTGGGGGGATGATCCCCCGATGTGACTGAGTCCACGACTCGACAAGATCTAGCAGCTGGTTGGCCACATCCGGCTGGCCCTCCTGCCGGCTGGCCTAATCCGGCTGGCCAACCTGTCCGGCTGCCCGAAGACGTGAAGATGTGGCCGGCTGGCTGTCCGCCTGGCCGGCTGGCTGCCCTGAAGACCTAGTCGGCTGGCCATCTGTCTTGCCGGCTGGCTGCCCTGAAGCCCTGTCCGGCTGCACAATCTGTCCGGCTGGCCGCCTACCAGCCAGCCAAGGATGACCCGACAACGACGACGCCCAGTACAGTTGCTGCATGACGCCGACCACACCGACAAGACATAATGGAGAAGGCCATACCGGAGACTCCACCGACCCGGAACTAGCGGAGTCGGAGCCGACAGGACAGGAAGCGCGCCACCTGGCCTCGCACGTCTCCGACAGCGGCGCCTGCATACCGTGCGGCGTCCACTGTGCATGATGGAAGAACACTGTGGGAAGGAAGAAGACTGTAGCCGGACTCATCGGGTCCAGGTCGGGCAGCCGGCCCCCACCAGTCAGTGTGTAATGAGCCGGACCCACACATTTACAGCACCTCCTCAGCCCTATATAAGGGGGGGTACGGCCAGATAGAAGAGGGGGGATTCCTAGAAACTCTAAGGGGAGGAGGGGGCTCACTGGGAGCTTCACTCGAGGGCCAAGCCTCCTGCTCTCACATCCGGCTGCTCCCTGGGAGCAGTCCCTTAGCCGGTCGGGTACTTTGGCAGCTGGCCGAGCTCACCTCTCCATAGTTACGAACACATACAGCTTGAGGAGCAAACTTTGTAACACCATATACCCGCCATATACACCAGATCATGCAGGAGTAGGGGTTTTACCTCCTCACGAGGGCCCCGAACCTGGGTACATCGTGTGTTAGTTTGCATGCTTGTGCGCAATCCTGCCGGAACGCTATCGCTCGCGCCATAGTCCCCACACCTTAAGCCACCTCATTGGCATATGCCGTGACAAGCACCACGACATTTGGCGCCCACCGTGGGGCCTAGCGGCGACCGGAGTCCCGTTCTCGGTGGGACCCCTTTCACCATCATCCACGTCGCCGTCTCAAGGCGCCAACTGTCTTCCTCTCCCGGAGAAACTCGGTGACTCGGGGACTCCGGGGCTCGACATCACCACCGCCCCGGACTCGGCACCCGCGTCGTCCTCGTCTGCCCGAGCCCGCGCGTCTGTCGGCGGCCGCGCCACCGGCATCCTCTACGTCGCCCTCCTCTGCTCGCGCCCGGATCCGCCAACGCGCGTCTCCGCCCGAGCATCTCCTGCACGCTGGCCTCTGCTGCTGCATGCGCGTGCGGCCGTGCCCAGTCGTCCGCGTCCGCCCAAGCTGCTCCAACTTCATCCAAGTCCGCCCTGTCCGTCCTTCGCGCCCGCGCTGCCTCGCTGTGTGCCGTGCCGGCTGCTTCGCCGCATCCCTCGCGTCCGGCCAGTGCTCTCGCCACTCCTTGTCGGCTGCTCCCCCGCGCGTCGGGCCGGCGCCCTCGCCGCTCCGCGTCACCTCCGGCTCCGCCCGACCGGTGACTGGCCGCCGCTGGCCGGCTCCCGCGCCCCGGCCTCCGCCTGCCGCGTCTGGCTGTCCGTGGCCGGCTACAGCGTCCCGCGCGCCTCCGTGCCACGCCCGCTCGTCTGCTGCTCCGTCCGGCATCGCCCGCGCCCCTCCCCCCAAGTTCGGCCGCGTCCGGCTGCGCCTCACGCACCTCGGTCGGCTCCGTTGATCCGGCCACCCTCGCGGGCCAGCGCCCTCTTCGCCCGCTCCCGCGCCGTCCCCTCTGTCCGGCCGGCGACCTCGCTACCCCGGCCACCCCTCGGTCAAGCTAGCTGTCTGGGTCGAAAAGGAAAGGAAGAAAGAAAGGGAGAAAGAAAGAGAGCCGTCTGGCTGAGAAAAGAAAGGAAAGAAGAGAAAGGCGGGATGTGCAGGCTGCTTTCATTTTGCTGCTGGGCCGGCCGGCTGCTCTCGGGCCCGCTTGTGGCTGGCTTCAGGACAACCGCGCCCTAACGCCTAGCCGGCTGGGGGCCGATCTGGCTCCGTTTTGGCTGCCTGGCCGGCCGGATCCTGACCGGCTGCAGCACCCCGTCTCCATCCGCACCAACAAACAAGAAAGTAAGTATCGTCCCGTAAGTTTTGGCATTGTGCGAAAGTGGGTAAGACCGAAAGACACTCGGGGACTTCCCGTCGATCCTTTGCAATTGTTTTGCTGGCAAGACCGGAGGCTACCTTTATGCCAGTGCAAGTTTTGTGTTTTGTCCGGATGTGGCTAGCCGGCTGTTCGTTCTTCCCGGCGATGGGTTACTAGCGTGCTGGATGCCCAAGGCCCACTCAGCGGTTCCGCGCTGCAGACTCGCCGGCCAAAGCAAAAGCTAGAAAGCTCATGCGTGAAAAACATCAAAGTAAAGAATAACACCCGGCCGGCCACGAAAACCTTTGCCTCGCTCGCCGAAGTCAAACTCCTAAAATCTGACTGTGTATTCGACCAGCGGCCCACTTTGCGGTTCCGCGCTGCAGTCTCGCCGGCCAGAGCAGCGGTCATGACTGGCCGGGTGCACAGAAAATGGCTAAGGGGGTGAGACAAGGGCGAGCCGGCACCTAATGAACTAAAAGACGCCAAAGTAAAATTGCCAACCTTTTGGTTTATTGCACTAACGATTTAACGACATTTGCTTCCTACATTATTTTTTGGGGAAACCTGCCGAGGCCCTCCTGCTAAAGCTGCAGGACCACGACAGCTTCGGGGACTAGGGTCGGGGGGATGATCCCCCGATGTGCCAGAGTCCACGACTCGACAAGATCTAGCAGCTGGTTGGCCACATCCGGCTGGCCCTCCTGCCGGCTGGCCTAATCCGGCTGGCCAACCTGTCCGACTGCCCGAAGACGTGAAGATCTGGCCGGCTGGCCGTCCGCCTGCCCGGCTGGCTGCCGTCAAGACCTGGTCGGCTGGCCATCTGCCTTGCCGGCTGGCTGCCCTGAAGCCCTGTCCGACTGGCCGCCATGCCAGCCAGCCACGGAAGACCCGACAACGACGACGCCCGGTACAGTTGCTGCACGATGCCGACCACACCGACAAGACATAAAGGAGAAGGTCATTCTGGAGACTCCGCCGACCCGGAACCAGCAGAGGCGGAGCCGGCAGGACAGGAAGCGCGCCACCCGGCCTCGCACATCTCCGACAGCGGCGCCTCCATACCGTGCGGCATCTACTGTGCATAATGGAAGAACACTCTGGGAAGGAAGAAGACTATAGCCAGACCCGCCGGGTCCGGGTCGGGCAGCCGGCCCCCACTAGTCAGTGTGTAATGAGCCAGACCCACACATGTACAGGACCTCCTCAGCCCTATATAAGGGGGGGTGCGGCCAGATAGAAGAGGGGGGATTCCTGTAAACTCTAGGGGGAGGAGGGGGCTCACTGGGAGCTTCACTCGGGGGCCAAGCCTCCTGCTCTCACGTCCGGCTGCTCCCTGGAGCAGTCCCTTAGCCGGTCGGGTACTCTGGCAGCCGGCCGAGCTCACCTCTCCGTAGTTACGAACACATACAGCTCGAGGAGCAAACTTTGTAACTCCATATACCCCGCCATATACACCAGATCATGCAGGAGTAGGGGTTTTACCTCCTCATGAGGGCCCCGAACCTGGGTACATCGTGTGTCAGTTTGCATGCTTGTGCCCAATCCCACCGGAACGCCGTCGCTCGCGCCATAGTCCCCACACCTTAAGCCACCCCGTTGGCATATGCCGTGACAAGCACCACGACAGGAGGAGAGCCGGAGATTAACTCCGTGATCCTTGCCTTAATAGCGGCAAGGTCAGCCGGCATCTTTGCTGCCGGCTTCTTCTTCCATGAAGGCAGGGGAGTGCCAGCTCTGTCCTCGAAGGCGGCGAGCCCTTGCAGCCTGTTTGGAGGCGCCACATCCTTGCAATAGAAGAAGGTGGACGCCCACCCTTTAGCCGAATCAACAGTCGACACCTGAGGGTACCAATCAATGTCTTTGCGCATGTTGAAGCTGATGGAGCCGGCAACCAACAGCTCCTTCTGGACTGTCTGCCTCTTGACTCCGAAGCAATACTGAAAGAAATCTAACCTAGAAGCTAATCCTAAGTAGCCTTCAAACAGCGCTACGAAGCCGGAGATGTACAGGAGGCTGTTGGGATTGATGTTGTGGAGCTGGAGACCATAATGGTCCAGAATCTCTATTAGGAAAGCCGAGGGCGGCAAAGAGAACCCCCAGGCAACGTGGGAAGAAAGAAGTACCCGTTCATCTTTAATGGGAGTCGGAGACGGTTCGCCGAAGGTGGATCGCCGAGTCAGCGCAGACTCGGAAGATGGAGGAATGGCTCCATCTACCGCCATTCCCATTAGCTCACCTTCCTCCACACCTGAGCAAGCCCAGTTGTGAGTAGGGTTGCTGGCGGCGCCTTCATTGTCGCCGGCTTCCTCCTCCTCTTCTTCTTTAGTGGCCCGGGCTTCTTCGACCGCATCGGCGGCAGCCATAGAAGCCGAAGCGACCGTAGCCGCGTCTTCAGCTACAACTTGGGCGAGGACAATTTCTTCGCGGCTAGAAAATGCCGCGGTGGTGGAGATCAGAGCAGAGGAAGAAGTGACCGGAGTGGCGGTGGAGGAGGCCGTACCAGCGGCAGCGGCAGTGGATGCCGCGGCTCCCATCGGCGGCGCAGAGTCGAGCGGCGTCGCGTCGATGGGGATGGGAGAACCCGGAGTACTGGAGGCCATGGAGCTCGGAGGTGCAGTGGAAGAACTCGAGCTCGGAGATGGGATCCGAAGGCAAGCGGAGTTAGGTTTGCAGCGAATGGATGCGTGTCCTCGGTGAAGACAAGGAGGCCCGCTTTTATAGCGGGGCGCCGAGATTTGTGCAACGGCTCCGGAGCGAGATTTCCGCCACGCGTCACGAGATCATGCCGTTATGAGGGGAACCTTCCCTCCGACGCCTCGGTTCTTACGCGGGAAAATGGAAACTAGCCCCCGCATTCAAAGATGCCGTTCAACTCATTCTACCAAGTCTGACGGACCTGTCAAATCACCGGACGCCTATCAATACGCATTCAAGTGTTTTTCCGACATGATAAGACGGCATACAAGGATCGGCAAAGCTGTTCGGCATGGCTTGAAGACTACAAGTTTTTGGGAATGATCCAAGTCTAACAACGGATGAAGAATTTCCTAGACAACACATTGCCGGAAGACAAAAGCCCACCGCAGAAGAACTTGAAGCTTTCCGGGGGCTACTATTGGGGATATGCCAAACAGGTACCATCACGGAAGTGACTAAAGCCAGCGTACCAGGGTGGCCCATAGTGGTGGTAAGCTGAAATCCGGCTTACCGGGCGGCCCAGTACGATGAAGCGCAGGAAGCCCATCCGGTTAAGGGAAGGTTCCAGAAGGCGGCCTGCATTGTAGTTGACTTAGCTCTCAAGGCAAGGCCCAAGCCGGATTAGAGTAGAACTCTGTAACTTAGTCGGTTAGGTTGCTTCCTGTAAGCCCTAGGTCTGGATGCCTTTATAAGCCGGCCTAAGGGACGCCTTAGGGCACGCTCTAACTTTCATTGTAATCGGCGCATATTGACTTATAGTGAATTATAGCAGCACGTAGGGTTTCTCCACCGTTGCGAGATCCGAAGCTGGGTAAACTCGTGCTCATCCCATCACCGGAATTACCTACATCTCATACACCCACCTCTCTACCTAGCCGGATGGCACCCCTGTCCCGGCCAGATTCGACAATACCACGAAAATACATATGAGGTGTTACCACTTCGTACTGATATTTCAATATTATCTAGTGACTATGTGGTATGTCATGCTCATGAGATGTATTCGTCCCTAATGTTAGTAATGTTTTCTCGCGCCTGAAAAACTTTTTCTGTTTCCAAACTATTTTCTTTCCACTTGTTGGTCTTTGAATTGACTTTCGTTTCGCTCACTTGGAAATTTCCCAAGAATCCTCGATCTTTATCAACCTCCACCATACTTCCTTGCCACTGTTATGTCTCTCAAACCTTTTTCCCATTTGGAGATTCTAAAACCCCCATCGATCCCACCGAAAGCCACCACCTCAAATACAGCTTTAAATAAATTCCACCAAGCTAACATATGGTTCCCTCATACATATATATCAATCCCATGGAAAAATATTCCATAGTCCAATGCAAATCCCAAGGTTAAATCATATTCGCTATTATGCCATTTCCAATCCAATAATTATTCAGACACATTCCCCTCATCCAAAAATTCTACAATTTGGTGGATAGGCCTAATTTCACCTTCTGAACATTTCACTCCATTGTCCCAACCTCATTTGAGAAATATTTGAGGTACTTCCTTTGTAATGCCCTTTTTATGCCTAATTGCAATTTTTAAAGCAACCCCTAGCTACAAAGATCATTTAGCGTTGCCACTTTGCCAAATTGACAGCCTCCCATATACAACAATATATCCACAATATCAGATCAAGATCATTTGAGGAAGTGCATTTATCATGCCCATGCCATCAGGGCACTTTTGAACACCGATTTATTTGACTGTCTTCCATGTATCCAATTGAGCTCAAACTCCACAGGAATACCACTTACACCCATTATAACCTGCTGTGAATTTCTGGGATTTTTCTGAGTTGTGCAAAGCCTTGATCATTTCATCAAGCATCTGGTGTGCCCAAGGTTTTCTGATATTTTGCTTAAACAAGGTTGCAAACCAGCAAAAACCTATAACTATAAGGTGGTAGAGTTTTTATTTTGGCACTAGGTGACGCGATCCATTTTCGTTTTAGGGCCTTGTGACGGGAGATACATCACAATGCCGATGTAGGCATGGCCTGTGACATGGTCACCGCAGGCATGGCCATGCAAGGCGGCGCCGCCTCTTCGGGGTCGTCGCCGTTCAGCTTCTCCCGGCCGCTCCCGTGTTTCCCTGGTATCCCCTCTCTCCCTAGACCCCTCCCCTCGGTCACACCCGCCACCACCCCCTCCACAGCGCCGCCAATCCGCTAGGCGATGCGTTGCCGAGCCGGACCACCGTGGGTCCCCTCTCCAGTGCCGTGACGACGTTCGATCTTATCCACGGCCGCGTTTCCCTTCGTCCAGCGATGCCTCGTGCCACACCGACGACGCCGAGTCCGTCGTCTCTTCGCTGTAGCATCGAACACCTCACCCCACCTTCCCCGTCGAGCCATCACGGTCATTGTCCCCCCCGAGCCCTATAAAAGGAGCCCCGGGCCCTCTTCGCGCACGCTCCCTCTCCTCCCCTCCTGGAACCCTCTGCTCTTCTAGTTTCAGAATGGCGGAGCCCTGCTCCGAATCGGCCGAGGCCGTCGCCGTCGATCCGCCGACCGTGGCGAGCCCTAGACCGAGCCATTCTTCAATTAGACTTGCAGGGATGTTCCTCTCGAAGCCCTCTACCTCCCGGACAAATCAGTTTGCGAAATGGTGCAACGTTGCCTCGGCATCGTCTCCGCCCGCCGGCGGCGAGCTCCCAGCCTCGAGCACGGAAGTAGGGAACTGGTGGCCTCCCTTCCTTCCCGGGCCCTCTCCCCTCTGGCGGCGTGGTCCACGGTCCCGTCCGCGTCTCCGCCGGCCTAGGGAAGCGGGGGCTACGGCAGTGGCCAGCTCCGGTGGCCGGCTGCGCCCAGCACGCCCGCGTCAGGCCTCGCCCGCGTCCCCTCGACGCGGGGACGAGGACGGCCAGCTGGGACGCCATCGTGGCACCCTTGTGTCGCCGATAGGCGGGCCTTGCCTGGCCCAGCCGCCACGTCAGTTAAGTGGAGGCGCCCTCCCGCGCATCTCCGCTTTCCTGAGGAGAAGACATATTTCCTTCAAACGCGCAACCAGCCCAGCCCGGTTCAGAAGCAGCCCGCTCTGTTTTTTTTCCGAATGGACAGCAGATAGTTAAATATCGCCGAGCCGTATCTTTTGAACCGTACATCCGTTTGAGGTGATTCAAATTTGTAAATTCTTAGTTTAAAAAGCTCTATCCAGTGGTATCGGTTTTGTATTTTTGTATATGCTGAGCACCCTTATACACATGCATAGGTCTATTCCGTGGTACCGGCAAACCGATACCCTAACCCGCGACGTGTCCGTGACCCTCCAAGCCAAATGGCGTCGATCTTCGAAGGCAAGCTAACCACTTGCTATGAACACTCAAGTGGAATTTGTTTGTTTGTATTACACCCTGTCATATAGGTGCATTTTATTGCTTATCATCCGTAAACTATGCGTCACGAGATATCGTGGCTTTGTTTACATCCTGTCAACTGTGCGTCACGAGATATCGTGGCCTTGTTTACATCCTGTCAACTGTGCGTCATGAGATATCGTGACTTTGTTTCATACCCGTAATACGATAAACCCATGTCCAGTGGGTTGAGTTCCGGTACCCCGTCTAAATACACGTTGGGTCCTGCCCTAGTGCATTGAAGCGGCTACTTTTCTGTAGAGTTGTGGCGTGCGTTGGACGGTACCATGCACCACTCCCCATTCCGGCGACGATGGACTGGGGGAACCGCCGCAGTCAATGGAATGGAGGAACGGGATCGCATGGACGCCTCCACTAACTTTTGTAGTCGATCTGTGGCTGTCACTGGTCGGAGGTATCTCCGCCATCGCCCGGTTGACGCTAACCAACTGTGTTGTTTTATTTTCTTTTACTCAACCTGTGGCTGTCACTGGCCGGAGGTATCTCCGCCATCGCCCGTTTGACTGTGCTATTTTATTTTATTTTACTCAATCTGTGGCTGTCACTGGTCGGAGTTATCTCCGCCATCGCCCGGTTGAAACTAACCATTGATTGAACTAACTATATATTGCTTGAACTATTGTGTGTAGTTTGTTTCTGTTCATGTTGATATGATATTATGGTTTTGCATTGGACTAATCTGTTTCATGTTGATGTGATATTATACTTGTTGTGTTGGACTAATCCTTTATTGTGTTGGACTAATCCTCTGTTGTTTGGACGTGTTGTTGAATGAAACTGGACTAAATGAAACCCCCCTCCAAACATCGATAGGGTCAGCCCATAGTGCCACTAATTCGAACATTGAACGCACTAGCACTGTCGCCCAAATGGGAGAGCCATAGCCTATGTAACCTATCAAGCCTCCTTTGATGCTACCCACTTGGCAAGTCTAGTCGGGTACTGCATAGTTGTGGTCAGGGCTAGTCTTGTGAAGGTTTCGGAGCTAGGCGTCGCTCATGAGTTGGGGACGTGCCGGATTCACTTCGTCATAAGGCATAGAGTTAGGTCGGTAGCTATACAGGGAGTGTCTTGGTAGCGTGAACGGTTATGTAAGTGTGTCTTGCTGAGTTTGACTTAAGGATGATATCCTAAAGTGCCGGTTGAGTAAGGTGCATTTAGATGAGTGGTAACTGCAACCTCTCAAGAGTGTATCGTCTAGCAGCTAGCCATGTTCCTAGGTTATGGAACAGTTCAGTGTCGGTCACACTATTGTCCTTTGTCGAGTCCGGAGGCTAAACTTAAGTTTTGTTTGAAAGAAATATGAACAACAATGAACAATAAGCTGATTCAGGGAATGTTATTTGAGTCGTGGATGGTTACCCGTGTTTGGGGTGACGGTGTGATTGTTGGGAGCCTAGAGTTAGGCCCGAGCCAACATCAACCGTGCCTGCCCAGAATGGAAAGTTGAGGCCAATGGGACTAGCAGTTTGACAGACGTGATAAGGCCATTGGGCCTAGTTGTGATGACAGGTGATGTTTATTATTTGGTACCCATGGGTACACTCGTTATTCGTCACAGGTAAGCTCTTTGTGTGATCGCCGGTACCCGATCCAACCCCACCTGGCTTGGACTCTGTACTGGTGATACCCCTATTATTTGCTTATGCCATGATTTGTTGTGCTGCCTTGTTGCTACCCACCTGGACTGCCGTAAGTAGACACTTGCCATGTTTAGATTATTTTCTATCGCTAGCTGCTTGTTGCCTGACTTCTTGACTGTTCATGTCTTGTGGTTGTTTACTTGCGAGTACGTCATTGTACTCAAACTGGCTTTTCATGTGGCCAGACGTTGAGAGCTTTCATCTTCTACCATAGCAAAGAGTCGGAGCAAGAGCGTGCTAGGATCAGTAGCCCAGCCAGATGCCTGTGGAATGGAGCCGCACCAAGCCGTTGCCGTATCTGTGTCTTCCGCTGCCAGTTAAACTCTGTCCCGTGCCATACTTGGCCATGATAATTTTCATGCCTTGGTGACCATGTAAACCATTTGTAGCCCTCTGGGACTGATTGTGTAATGATATTTCCGCTATGTTGCATTGTCGTAACGTGCGTCCAGATATCCTGGGCTGGCACACGGGGCGACCGCCTCTCTGGCAACATGTGTCAGAGGGGGGTGTCACAGAGCATGGTATCAGAGCACCAGGCTGGCTGTAGACTACCCTAGCATGGAGACCCCGCCTTACTTTTGCCCGACAACGACCCGATGGATTTAACCCATTCCTGCCTAACCGACATGGCCGGTGTTGGTCAACAGTTGGTGCAGAAGGACCTGTCCCCAATTTCTTTCCCCAGCAAGACTAGCCGGTTTCTTCCATGAGAAGAAGTTGATCTTACCCCGTGAACTTGAGACCCATCCTAGTTGCTTTATAACCCCCTCGCCTGTTCTTCTTGGCAAGCCAACTTTTTTGAGGTAGGATCCCATAGGGGAACCCCGTATCCTTATTTCCCCCAAAATCCAGAACCCCAAGAAATCCGATGGTGACCCCTAATCCTATCTTGGAAACCACTGCCGAGGAGCATTCGATTGCTTCTCTGGAGGGTCGTCAATCATATCCTTGGTAGCTCCGTTCACCCCGTGTATGTGGTGTTCCAGAGCTCACTCTCGTCGGCCAGAAGTGAATTCCGGGCCGATGTGAGGATCAGCCCGTGTCCCCGGGGCACGAATCAGCCCTACTTAATTCAAGGTGGCAGCATGCCTACTCTGGGCTAGCCATCCAAGTAGCAGCCTGGGAATGCCTCGTCTGTCTTCGGTCCTCCGAACCCCTGCTGGCTGAAACTCGAGAGTTCTACTACATTCCGGCCAGACCACAGCCTCGTGGAGAGATGGTCCAAGCTGACGTCTCGAAAGAGTCTGACCCAGCACTAATCAACCAAGTTGCCTACACCGTCGCAATGACGAACCTCAACAACTTCTTGATGGAGGAGCTCGTGACTACAAGGAGGAACCTCAGCTGTGCCCGTCTACACCAATACCTAGGGGAAAGCACACCTACACTCTCCCGTAGGCAAGCCCGGCGTAGTGGACTTCCAGATCCCGGGCCATCTGATGACGGAATTGATGAGAGTGTTTCTCCCTCAACTACGCCAACAAGCACTCTTGATACCCTGAAAGGAAAATAATATATGGGATAGGTTGAGCCTCCAAGTGCAGAGTGTGTAGAAGTGGAAGTTTTCCCCACGAGGGTGACTCGAGGGTTTAATATCGAACTCTCGGGGAATCAGTAGTGGGGATTTTATCTCCTTGTCCTTCTCTAGATTTCCTGCAAACAAAGTAGATTGCTTTGTGCCCTCAACCTGACCAAGTGGTTGTCAAGCACAAGGTGTGAGAATGATATTAAGATAATAATGAATGCAAAACAGTAAATAAATATGCAATGGTGGTAAGTAGTAATGCAAGGATGATAGTAATGATGATGGATGATATTTTTGGGGTTTTTATATGTGTATGCAATGAATAAAATTGTTTTTGTATTTTCTGATTTTAAAATGGCTGAATGTAGAAAATGCTTAAAAGTGGTTGGAAAGTTGTTTCTTATGATTAAAAATGGACCGGGGTTCATGGTTTCACACATGCACTCTCTCTTTAATATAGTGTGGCAAATAAGTAGACATAGGATTAACATATGAGATTGCAAACAAGTTTAATGACATGTTACTAATTATATGGGCATCACGTCCTAACATAGAGACCTTTTGATTATTAGTCTCACTTATACTCCACCAAGATGCGAACTAAATCATAATACCTCAGTAATTAAGATGACTCAGAGTATAGCCTTAAGATTAATGACATGAAGTGAAAATAAGAACATGCTGGATCTAGTCATAGGTAGAGGATTGTCACTCCTCATACCTTGCAGCATGGTATTTTGGTTTATCCCTAGTGAGACAACAAAGTAAGGTAAATACCCAATGGATCGCGATAGTAAGTTGTCAGCTTATCACATCACCACCCCCGTTATTCCAACTAATGCACACGTTCCCCCTCACACGCTCTCATAAACATGTTTGATCAAAACAAGGATACAAGAACGGGGTACATAATATGCATCTACTTTCATAACTGAAATAAACTTTGCAATCTCAACATATATTAACTCATAAAAAGATCCACCCCAAAGGTAATACAATGATGACCGTAATCATGTTCAGCAGCTCATACGGTGCTAATTAGTGAAGCTCAAGAGAGAGAGAGATACATATGCTACTGCCACAAACCCATAGTCCAGAGGTGGACTACTCCCTCTTCATCATGGAGACGATGGAGATGTCGATGGAGAAGAAGGAGACCTCTGCAGCAGCGCTCCGCCGGAGTTTCTCCCCTCCAATCTGCAGCCTCCTGGTATCTGTTTCTTGTTTCTCTCGTGTGGCGGCTCTCTCTCAGAAAAACGTCGGGGGGCTCTTTATGTAGGCGTTTTTAGGTCACGAGGAAGCTTCAGGAAGAAGGATCGTCGCAAACGGGGCCACGAGGGCCAAACGAGGTGGGCCCATGCGGCCCCTGTACCTGGCCGCGTGGGGCACCGTCTTTCGCCCCTCCGTCCTCCGTTTGCTTGCTTCCTTCGCTCCTAGGTCTTCCTCCTTCCAAAATAATGATCCCCGTAAATTTGCAGCTCATTATGACGTCGTTAAGGCCCTGAAATAAATAAGGAAAGAAATAGGGGTTTTCTGCCTGCGCAGGATCAATTCCATAAAAAGGTGAAATCATTATTAATTACCAAAAATCATTAAATAACAGTAATATACCTCTTATATGATGCAAATATGAATGGAATACAAGTATTATAGTGCTAACTTCATGTATGCATTTTACATGCATCAACATCCCCAAGCTTAACTCATGCTCGTCCTCGAGTATGAAAGTGATAAAACTAACATGAACTTTGCAATATAATAACAACATGGATATAAAAGATGATTGCTACTGCTACATAAAGTCAAATGATTCATTAATTCAAAGAAGTAGCAATATGCAAACAGTTTATAAAGTGATATCAAGTATTCAATGCAAGGATGTTCAATGATAATTCACAAAGTGTAACATAAAAGATAGTAATATGGACCACAAGTATGCAATATGATAAGTAAGAACATCCTGCATTGGTCATAGAGTGAAGATGAAAATCTGAAAGTAAAAGGTGGACACTTTGGAAAGGATATATAAATGAGTAGAGGTAAAACATGCATAAGTTTCATCTATCCTCCAAACTATTCTACTTGAGTTATTGATTGCAATGGTAATACTTGGTGTCAAGCTCTCATTCCCCTATCATAGCATCTTGAATGATTAAAGTTAAATGTGAAAGCAAATATGAGTAGTGGCCGTGATAAAGTAAAGGTTAGATGTCTCATGCCCCTTGAATACAAGTACCTACACCATGATTACTCATCTTGGGAAACAAAGCAAGTTTAAGTTATCTATCATTGTAAGTAATAATGGTATTATCAAGAGCCTCAACTGGGGTACCTCTTGTCCCATGATATGGATCAAGCCCACATCAAAACAACAAGACAAACTAACATAATGAACAACCTCAACACCCTTATTATTTACCACTTGATATAGCTTTTTATTGTAGGGTGTATCACAGAAAGTTCAAAGTACACTACCACAGAATAGGCTATCTGTGGCGCACCATTTTGCTTATCTGTGGCGCATCTGTGGGCTAGCCTGGTGCGCCACAGAATTCTCGCCACAAAAATATTTTCTATGGCGCACCAGGAATATGCGCCACAGAAATATCAACTTTCTGTGGCGCACCCCTGTCTGTGCGCCACAGAAATAGGTCGCCAGGACCCTATGGAGAGGCTTTCTGTGGCGCACTGCCCTTGGTGCGCCACAGAAAGTGGTGCGCCACAAAAACTAAAAAAGGTGCGCCACAGAAGTGTTAACCAGAAAAACTGTATTTTTTTATTTTGCTGTATAAATACACGTATATACAGTATTTATACAGGTTTATACAGAAAATACAGGTATATTTGATAGGTATATAAACAGACAATGATATTAATCAATATGTCATCACACATATATATTACTTAATTAGTGGCCCGATCGAGATACATATATATATACACATAGTCACAAAAGTGCCGAATGTAAACACAATTAGCTAGTCATGTATATACAACCAAAAGTTCAACATTTCACACTACACATTACAAATCAAGTGTTCGCCGCCTAACTATGATCCGGGAGCATGCATAATCATGGAGTCCTCTACTTTCGCGGCTCCGGCAACGGTAGAAAGCCTTGTTTCGTCCTCCACTCCCTGGTGTCATACTGTGCCTCTAGTCGTTCTTCGATACTCCTCTGAGACAACACTGAAGATAAATTGGGATATATATAGGTTAGTGATATAAAATAGAGTATAATTTATTCATCTAAGTAGAGAGGCAAGACAATCATATGGCTATCCTATTCGGGTTTCATAGCATAGCATATATATAATAGATAACCCTACGCATGCACTTCTATATATAATACCTCTATGGTGGTGGTAGGCCCCTGATCTGTGAAGGACATCTTCGAGGATGATCGTTGTCAACTGCAGCTGGATGCGATGGAAGTCTGCTCTGTAATCAGCATCGGTGAGAGCATCCTCTGATTTGGTGTATTCTGCGAGACCCGATGGAAACTTCGTTTTCTCGCAATCCCGGACAATTCCTTTAAGGTGCTGGAGGGCGTAGTAGGCCTCCTTCACGCTGCCATCCAGTTGCTTGATGCAATGGAATCCGCTCCCATGCTGAAACTTGTGTGTGTTTTCATCCATGAAAAATTCCGACTTGTTATGGAATGGGCCGCCCTTTTGGGCATAGGCCTCGAGAGCGTCATCCAGAACACCCTTTATTCTGGTGTATCGTCTCGGCGTGGATTTATTCCCCGAGTCCAAATAAGTGGCAATGGACCACCTCGGGGCTACGGAGATGAGTGCGCAGTACTTGTCCCTGCTCAACACAATTGAAACGGAATGTTGGACAAAGGATCAGCGATGGAAGAAATGTACAAGAAGGCATAAGATACGACGGTGGCGAGCGGATGTGTACTTACTCGAAAAAGAAAGGCAGAAGAAGGGTGGTCTTCCTCTTGTTGGCCAGCATGACCCTTACGAGGTACTCCTTGGCCGTTTCCCTTGTCTTTGACCCTTCCTCCAAATGGCTGTCGCGCATGTAGTAAGGATCCACTATCGCGACGTACGGGGTCGCATCTCTCCTGATCTTCATCGCCATATCGAGCGCATATAGACGGACCATGTTATAGTCCAGCCGTTGAGTGTGAAAGAGTTTGAAGACGTCCTCGTACGCGATGAAGAACACATCCGCAGGGTCTTCCTGGACGAAGTCCACCAGCTCCTTTGGCACGTGGACCGCGAACGCCGGGTAACTCGGATGCTTTTCTTTAAGAAGCTGCTCCTCCAGATACAAGATACTTTGCTGCAAAGCAACCATGGGTCCTTCTGCGAGGCGGAGCAAGTCCCCAGACAAGATAGGTTCACCAGCTACATGAACTCGGGGGAAGCCATCCGCACGGGGTGGAATCGTGTCTTCAAGACCCCGGATCTTAGGAGCTGGCTGGCTCACAGAGGTGGAGGCTCCTTTTCTCTTCCTATGCTTCTTGATCTTGTTCTTCTTCTCTGGGGATTGTGGGGGTGCAGTGAACCCCGCTTTAACAGTTTCCATCAGAGTGTTAGGGCTGAAAACGTTACCCGGGGGAGCTTGATGATCGCCGGCATCCGGATGCGTGAAGGCCAGGCGTTGTGTGCATGAAGTGGGACGAGCAGCTTGACCGCGGTGGTCGCGGAAGGGTTCTTCATCCACATGAGGCATGTACATATCATCCCTGCAGGCGCCAGTGTTGATGTAGTCATCGAGGTTGACATCATTATCATCATCCTCGTTGCCACCAAGTTCAGGTGCAACGGCTTTGCCCTAAACATGAACGATAGCACATCCGTTAGTCGGGAAAGTCGGAAAGTCGGGGAATTCGGAAAGTCAGAACTAACCGGTGAAGACGTTCCCAACAACTGTTTGTGGCGGTTGGTGGCGGCGACGACCGGTGGTAGCTTCCTGCCGGTGGTGGCTGCGACCGGCGGTAGCTTCCGGCCAGTGGTGGCGGCGACCGGCGGTAGCTTCCGGCCGGTGGGGGCGGCGACCGGCGGTTCCTTCTGGGTGGTGGCGATGGCTACTTGTGGTGCCGGTTCCTCCGCAATAGTTTTTTGCGGCCGCCTCGACGGGGGCCGAACGAGCGGGAGCCGAGGCCTCGAGGTGGCGCCGCCGGTGCGACCGACCCCATGAATAACATCCCCAAGACGAATCTGGGTCTTCGGCCATTCCATCATCCACTTTCCGCATTCGCCAAGCTTCATGTGTTTCTCAGCTCCCGGAGGTTGCGTGGGGGGGTCGATGTCACGGAACTCAGGCAGTACCTCCGTGACATTGACTTTCATCACGGCCTCACTCATTCAAGTTTTGTGTATATCGCGGGTCAGAGGTTGTACTATCTTGGCCAACGCGACTTCCTTCAACTCTCCGCCGGCCCCCACCCTATGCTGGAGTATGCAAGGCGTGTCCTGTGAGTCAACACATGTTGGGCACCATGCATGCATGAGATATGACAGTCATCAAAGGCATATGTAGTCATAAAAGATGTCGCGGACTAACTAATTAGTTACCTTGTCGATGGCGTTGAGCTCGGCTAATGTCGAGACAAGGGCGCCGGTGCCGGCAGCCGGCCTATCATTGTCCGGGCGCTCGTGCGCATTGTCATTATTCTCCTGCCGGGGGGGCACCGGTGGGGTCACCAGGACCGGCGACACGACAGGGGGCAGCAGGACCGGCGACACGTTATTGCTGGAGGTGCTGCCGTCGAAGCTGGGCAAGTGTATCGGCCCCTGTTGACCTCTCGCTTGCCAAGCAGCTAATCCCTCATACAATCCAGGGGGTAAGAAAGTCCGGAGCCTCTCCTCCAGCTTCTCGGCCACTAGCTTGTCCACCATGCTGGAGTCCACCTTTTCTTTCTGTAGTGTCTCCAGCTTCTTCCTTAGCTCGAGAACCTCGGCTTTATCTTTAGACGGCTTCCTCCTCTCCCTTTTCGTGTCGGTGTCCGTGCTGTAGTACTCGATGAACTTCATCGACGTACCAAAGCCGGTCACACGGCCTGCTGACGTCGGAGGCTTTGACTTGTCCCTCCCCTTGTAAACGTTCATCGCCCGGTTGAAAGTCGTGTCCCACGGGCCGGCTGCCTCCTGGGACGACGGGCCGGCCTCGGCCTCAGCCTTCAACTCAGCCTCCTGCGGACAAAGCAAATAAACGTGAACCCATGTATAGAAATCAACGAAAATGGACTTTGAGATATCCGCGGTAATTAAGTTCCTTACCAGAACTTTCTCGAAATCCAGCACATCTTTGTAGTCGGTAACAAATTCCCCAGTCCCCGGCTTCAGATAGTAGCGGGACCGAACAAAGTTCCTAACTTGCTCGTCCGTGATTTTATGCCAAGGGTTCTCTTTCCCAAGTCTCGCAACCTCGGCATCCTCCTTGTCCCAAACAGGCTTTTTTCCTATGTAACCGCCGCTTCCCAAATGGTGGTTGCCTAAGTTCATTGCCCGCATTTGCTTCCCCCACTCGGTCCATTTTTCAGCCTCCGGAGATGCCAAGGACAACTTCAATGCCTCGAACTCTTCTATGTCGATGTACGGCTCTTTGGCACTGATCTCTTCCCAGCTAAGACCCTTTTCAATCTTCACCTTCACCCGGCCTCTCCAGCTGGTCAAACAATTGTTCATCTTCGTGATGGCGAAGCTGTCCACCCTTTTGTTTCCATCGTCCGGGAAAATGTATCGTTCATGGAGCCTCTTGAGGAGTTGTGTGCGCAAAGCCTCATTCTCCGCGCTCCTGAGGTCATACGTGTTGATCGACACGGTTTCCCGGAGGATGCACCCTAGTTGCATTCCGTACCCTTTTTCGACGCCCCATGGCTCCTGGGGTTGGCCACTTTTGGAGACCTTAGTGAACGTGTCGGTGACGGTGCCGACCGCTTGCGGTGTCCGCTCCTTCCTCTGCTTCTTAAGCTTCTTAGCGGTCGTGTTACCACCACCGGCATCCGTGTGGTCGTCACCCCCGACATCCGTGTGGTCGCCGCCATCGGTGGTGGTGGTTGCGTCCCCATCTCCGTCGGTGTCCTCCGCATCCTCCATCTCCATCTCTTCTAATTGGAAGTCACCATCGCCGTCACGAGCCAGTTCGGCGGCCTCCGCATCCCCCATCTCCGGCCACACGTCCCAGAACGCCTTGTTCTTTTCTCGTGCTTCTTCTAATTCGACGCTCATGTGCTTAGAAGGGCCGGGCGCGTCGGCCGACATGTTTGCACTTCATTAAAAAGAGGCAAAAGTTAGTACAACAAAATATAAGAAAAACATCACTTAGTTTAGTACTAAGATACCCCGGCCCATGCCTTAGTCGCAATACCCCATATGTCCCTTTTTTTTAGCAAAGTCATGCCAAAATTCACGAAAAATTTCGGCATGACCTTTGCTAAAAAAGGGACATATGGAGTACCCGAATTTGCCGGAACGGAAGTTAATCGACGTTCCGGCAATCTCAAGGGCCTCACGGGGTACCTGCACATGCATCTCTGAAATAGTATCAACATCTCGACGACACGATGGTCGGACCACAAACAACAACGACACGATGGTCGTGGACACACATATATTCATCAACACATTTCTCACCACTTGTCGATGAGCTCCTCCGGTGGCGGCGGTGGCGGCGGGCTGCCTACATGATAAAACAGAATTTAGGTTATTAAGAGTTTAAAACAGATAAAACATAGCAAATTTGCCTACATGATTTAGTCTCCTATATTGTTTAATTTGGACAAACAAATAATGCTTATGAATCTATAGGTTTAGATCTTTCTAATGATATGAAATTTACAAATTTTGGTGGAGCAGATTTCCCACAATTTGCATGCAAAGTGGGCTACTCTACACTGTTTTTCAGACTTAGCAGTTTTTTCAGGTTTTTCAGAAAACAGATAAAACATAGCAAATTTGCCTACATGATTTAGTCTGCTATAGTGTTCAATTTGGACAAACAATTCATGCCTACGAATCTATAGGTTTATCTCTTTCTAATGATATGAAGTTTACAAATTTTGGTTGAGCAGATTTTCCACAATTTGCATGCAAAGGGGGCCTAATCTACACTGTTCTTCAGACTTAGCAGTTTTTTCAGGTTTTTCAGAAAACAGATAAAACATAGCAATTTGCCTACATGATTTAGTCTGCTATATTGTTCTATTTGGACAAACAATTCATGCCTATGAATCTATAGGTTTAGCTCTTTCTAATGATATGAAGTTTACAAAGTTTGGTTGAGCAGAGTTTCCACAATTTGCATGCAAAGGGGCCTAATCTATACTGTTTCTTTTCAAAAAGGGTAGAAATGAATCTTAAACTATTTAGTGAATAAAAGTTTTTCTGAAAAATTGGAGAAAATTCCCTGAACTGCCTATGGTCATATAGGACCTACCTGTGCAAAAACCTCATCAAGTTATGTTCAAAAATTTAGAGTTATTTCAAAAGTTCAGTTCTGGACGTTTTGCAAATTCAATTAAAATAAGGCCAAATAAATTCAGAAAAATGTGAGACCACTTTCCCTAGACCCAACTTTTCATCCTTAATCTACTAGACATCATTTGGGTGCCTTGTTGTATTCAAAAATTTGGAGTTATTTCAAAACTTCAGTTCTGGACATTTTGCAAATTCAATTAAAATAAGGCCAAATAAATTCAGAAAAATGTGAGACCACTTTCCCTAGACCCAACTTTTCATCCTGAATCTACTAGACATCATTTGGGTGCCTTGTTGTATTCAAAAATTTGAAGAGGCATTTCCACAAGCACCTAGTGTGCACAGTTCGGTGGAGAGGGGAGGGAGGAGGAAGATGGCAGGGAGAGAGAGGAGGGAGGAGGGAGAGAGAGGAGAGAGGAGGGAGGAGGGAGGAAGATGGCACCTGGGTGCCGGCGTTGATCGGTGGTGGCGTCGGTGGAGAGGGCTCGGAGGAGGAGGGAGGAGGGAGAGAGAGAGGAGGGAGGAGAGAGGAGGGAGGAGGGAGAGAGAGGAGAGAGGAGGGAGGAGGGAGGAGGGCGCACCTGGGTGGACGTCGCGGTGCCGGCGTCGAGGCTGCCGACGGCGAGGGGTGCGGTGGCGAGGGGTGCGTCGATCGTCGGCGAGGGAGAGAGAAAGGGCGCGGGAAGTTGGAAATTTGGGAATGAAACGGAAGCGCGGGGCTGGCCCACATGTAAGTGGCGGCTCCAGATTTCTGTGGCGCACCGCGGGCGGGGTGCGCCACAGAATCATACATTTCTGTGGCGCATGTCCTGGGAGGTGCGCCACAGAAATGTGAGATTCTGTGGCGCACCCCATCAGCGGTGCGCCACAGAATTACAACGCCTAAACAGTGGCTGTGTGCTGTATCTTGACAGAAACTGTGTGCTGTATCCTTTTTTCTTTAATTATTTCTTTGAAAATATTTTTGGTTAAAATACACACACACATATTCATTGGTTACAAAATACACACAATGTCTCTTATGCTTGCATATTGTCTCACACATATTCATTGTCTCTTTTTCTTTTTTTTTCCTTTGAAATATTGTTGGTTAAGTTTGGTTACAAAATACAATGTCTGTTATGAGTTGGATTTGAGTTTTGCATTGGTTCCGCGAGCTAGATTCTCTTCTTTCTCTTCTTCGCGGTTGAAAACTTTAGGCCGGTGACCTTGAGATTTCTTCGCGTGAACGGACAACCTTTGGTAGGTAGGGAGGTCTTCCTTCTTTGTGTACTACTAGTAGGCATGTCGAAGAACTTGTCGAATTCCTCCTCGATCTTTGGCTCGTTGTCCAAGTCTTGCTCGGTGGCGCCTCCTTCCATTCCGATGATGCTCCTCTTGCCCCTCCTCACGACAACACGGCTAGGCTTTGACGGGTCGGTAATGAAAAAGCATTGCTCGACTTGGCTAGCGAGTACCCATGGCTCATTTTTCGCGGAGGCGTTCTTCGATTTGGCATCGGGTATTACCATGGTGGTGAAATACCGGCCTTCTTTGACGACGTCCTTGGCCCATCTTACACGGAACATTGGCACCAACTCTCCACAGTAGTTGAGCTCCCATATGTCCTCAATCCTTCCGAAGTATCTTTCCTTGACAGTAGCCTCCTCATCGCCGTAGGATAGCATAGTTACTCCTGAGTTTTGATATTCTGACTTGTTGTCCTTTTCCTCGGTGTAGAATCTGTAGCCGTTGATGTCGTACGCCTGATAGGTCTTTACGTTGTGTGATGGACCCAGTGATAAGGAGAATATGAGTCTTTCATCTTCCGTAGATGGTGCTTTCTTCTTTGCTAGCTCCAGTTGCTTTTGCTTGAACCAACGCGTGAAGGTAGAGTTGTGCGCTCTGGTTACGTCTCCCTTCTTCCTCGGTCGGCCCAGTTTGATGTAATGTTGCTCGAGTAAGCATTTGTGCTGTTCCACCCAAGTTTCGATCAACTGTAAGTGTTGTAGCACGACCCGGTGAGCCCTGTCAAAGTCGTCCTTTTGACCCTGCATGCTGACAAAGGTTGTGCTGCTGCCCTCTCGGTGACCATATCCATTGAGCCTGCCGAAGTGTTTCCTCGTGGGCAGACCAACATCCTGGTTCTCGGTGCTTAGATAATTCTGGCAGAAGGAGATGCACTCGTAGGTTAGAAAGCCCTTGGATATGCTTGCGTCTGGATGGGACCTGTTGCGGACGTATCCTTTCATGACACCGTTCATCCTTTCGAATGGCATCATATAGTGCATGAACATTGGCCCGAGCTGCCTGATGTCATCAACGACATGCAGAAGGAGATGCACGCAGATATCGAAGAATGAGGGCGGAAAGTAAATCTCGAGCTCGCATAGTATCAGCACGATCTCTTCCTGTAGCCAGTCGAGCTGCCTCACGCCGATCGTCTTCCTGTTGATGACGTCGAAAAAGTTGCAAAGAGCAAGCAGCGTATCACGGACATGCTCGTCCATTATCCCTCGAATCGCAACGGGAAGTATCTGCGTCATCAGCACGTGACAATCGTGAGACTTCATCCCGGTAAACCTCTTCTTCGTTGCGTCCATATATCTGCTTATCTTCCCCGCGTAACCATGAGGAAATTTGACTCCTACAAGACACCTGTAAAACTGCTCGAGCTCCTCCAGACTCATAGTGAAGCATGTAGCGGGAAGCACCACCGTGTTCCTCTTTAGCCTTTTGCGGTGACCTTGAGTCCCTTCAGTCTGATCATCATCACCATCGTCGTCATCACTATCGGGGGCCTGAAGATCTTTCCTGACACCAAGGCATTTCAGATCGTATCTTGCTTTCGTCCCATCCTTGGTCTTTTCCGGCATGTTGGAAAGAGTGCCAAGCAGACTCTCGGTGACATTCTTCGTAATGTGCATCATATCGAGGCTATGTGGCGTCTTGAGGACCTTCCAATACGGCAAGTCGTGGAAAACAGACCTCGCTTTCCATACACCCAGCAACGGATCTACCTTCGATCGTTTCTTTCCCGGCGCGGGGCACTCCTCCCAATTTCTCAACAGCTCGTCGATTTCTGTGCCGCTCCTTGGGCTCGGGGCTCCATCGAGCTCCTCCTTACCATTGAACAGGTCACCGCGTTTTCTCCACGGGTGATCCATGCGAAGCCACCTTCGAGCCCCTGGGTACACAGTTTTCGAAGACCCGGGATTCCTTGGTAGCTGGAGATGCGGGGTCCTATCCATGCACCTGACACATGCGCAGAATCCGTGGCCTACCTGGCCAGATACATATGCGCAACCAGGATAGTCCTGCACCGTCGTGAGCAACGCGGCTCTCATGGGGAAATAATCTCCAGTGTGGGCATCCCACGTACGGACTGGCGTCGCCCACAACGTGGCTAACTCCTCTTTCAACAGCGCGAGATACGTATGTATGTGGACACCTGCTTGTTTCGGCCCCTGAATGAGAATACTCATGTGTATATACCTTTGCTTCGTGCACAACCACGGGGGAAGGTTGTAAGGCCATACAAACACGGGCCAGGTGCTATGCGTGCTACTCTGGTTACCGAACGGATTGAGTCCATCGGTGCTCATACCGAGCCTGACGTTCCTTGCATCGCCTCCGAAATTGGCGACGGCGTCCAACTCTTGCCATTGGCTAGCGTCTGAAGGGTGTGTAAGGATCCTGCCCTTCTCCGGATCTTCTTCGGGCTTCTCCCTTTCCGCGTGCCATTGCATGAGCTTTGCTTCCTTAGGGTCCACGAAGTACCGCTGCAGACGGGGAGTGATATAAAAATACCGTACCACTTTTTGAGGAACTTTCTTCCCACGGCTCTTGTATCGTCCTTGGCCGCACACCGGACATGTGGTTCGGTCCTCGTACTCGCCCCGATAAATTGCGCAATCATTGACGCAGGCGTGGTATTTAACGTGCGGTAGGTCAAGAGGGCAAACGACTTTCTTGGCCTCCTCGATACTAGTTGGCAATGTGTTCCCCTCGGGAAGACGCTCGTGGAAGAATTGCATGTTCTTGTTGAAGCTCGCATCGGTCCATTTGTTCTCCGACTTCATCTCCAGAGCATCAAGCGTTACTTTCAAGCGCGTATCCTGTGGCCGACACCCAGGATACAACGGAGTATTCCCGTCTATCTCCATTTGCGCCAGCTTGGCTTTCTCTCTATCGGTGTTCGCGTTCTTCAGGAGGAGTTCTTGAACATGAGAATCCATCAAGGCCGACATTAGCGAGCTCTGCAGCGTGTCAATGTCTTCTCCACCACAATCATGACCATGTATGTCGGCATCTCCGTCGTCACGATCATCTTGCCCGCCCTCGTCTTCAGGCGCAGCATTTGCTGTCGGCGCTTGGTTGAAGCCTTCCATGAAACCGCGCCTGAGCAGGTGTTCCTCCAATTGTCCGAATCAGGGTCGATCCATCTCACAAGTTTGCAACTTCGACACGGACATCGTATCTGGCGCCCGTTGCACCGTCTCATTTCCGCCTTCGCTTCTTCCTTGTAGTTGTCGATTCGACCCGAGCTCATCTTGATGACCATGGTCGCCTACGCGGTATACATACAGAGTATGTGTTATTAATTAGAATTAAGTAATCGCAACATGCTCACACACATACAAGCTTCTCATGCGGGAAGTCGGAAATGTTCGACGGAAAAATTCGGCATGACTTCCCCTAAAAGTAGGACATATGGGTGGTGCAAAAATTCACCGAAATGGAAATGAATCAACATTTCGGCAAACATCCATGCACCACGCCGGCGCAAGCTACAACATGCAAAGATTCAATCAAACCACACACACAAGTTTCATGCATATACGTGTAAATCGCCCGCCGACAAGTTTCTCATGCCTTCAACAAACATCCATACACCAATACCCACCTTGTAGATCTAGATCCGTTGCCGAGACGTGACCGTGATCGATGAGAGAGAGTGTGTGGTGATGGAGAGAAAATAGTGGACAAAAAGAGAGGAGGAGAATATATATGGAGACTCTCCCCAAGCCCTCACCAATTATATATCAAATTGTGGTAGGTTTAATAACAAATAATGGAGAATAGGATGGTCAAAATGGCATGGGAGAGAGAAGGAGCTCGGGTTAGTAAGATGGGAGCTAGGAAGAAGGAGGGGGTCACATGGGGAAAGGTGGTCTACCACCTTTTTGTAGACCTGGGCGTCCACATTCTGTGGCGCACGGGCCCTGATGCGCCACAGAAAGTAGCTATTCTGTGGCGCACCTTGGCTGGTGCGCCACAGAAATTCAACTTTCTGTGGCGCATCCTTATCCATGGGCCACAGAAAGATGAATTTCTGTGGCGCACCAGCCACGGTGCGCCACAGAAAAGGCCGAGATGGACCACGGCCCGCTGATTGAAGGTGGGGCCCACGCATATTCTGTGGCGCATGAAGAGTGGTGCGCCACAGAATTCTCCCTTTCTGTGGTGCATGGCGTGCCGTGCGCCACAGAAAGATATTCTGTGGCGCATGTGCTAATGATGCGCCACAGAATGTTCAAATTTCTGTGGCGCATCAACAGCCATGCGCCACAGAATTATTTTTTGTGGCGCATGGATTAAGGGTGCGCCACAGACAGGCAACCTCCCTATAATGCTTTTCCTGGTAGTGGTAGCATGTAAGTAAATTTGCACCATGAATGATGCATGGCTTAGATTAGCGGCCCAGGTTTCTCTCTAACCATTTATACAAACTCATTTAAACTTACTCTATTTCCACAATATTTCACCATGATAGGCATCCATAAACAAAAGTACATGATATCAACTAAATAAATGATGGAACATGTTGAAAGCTTTGCATGTGACAGCACATATGGGCTAACTCCCAACCTTAAACATTTATCAAGCCACTATCATCATAATATTAATCACAATGGTTCATGTTTATTAAATGCAATAAAAATAAAGTGTGCATCAAGTTCGCGAGAGCTTTTTAACCAACTTTTCCCATTACAATAAATAACATAATCATTTTCATTTAGAGGTATAGATAACACAAATAACATGGTAAACATACTTGGAATAGCATAAAGCTAATAGGTAGATATGGTGGACTCACTGGAAAAACTTGGGTTGAGGGTGCTGGAAACAAGTTTTTACTTGTCGGAATTTTTGGGCTAGCAAAAGGGAGAAATATGACCATCTAGATGCATGCATGAGTGTCCATAGAACTAACTAAATCATTTCAAACAAGGTGAAATAACATACATCATCAAAACATGAATAAAAGATAGCTCATGATAAAGCATTTGCAAATTATTACTCATAAAGAAGCTCATGAATCATGCAACTATATGTGTCCTTAAAAATCAACTTAGACATCCCTTTTCCCAATACAACAAAAGCATGCAAGATATTTCAACCCATATTTCCAGTAGCTTTCTCATATACAAATGATAGTGTGGTGGTTTATGCGATAAAGTGTTTCAAATGAAAAACAGAAGTTACACGTGTGCAAACCGAGAGTATGTTGGTTCAGTGGGGATGTTCTCCACATCCCCAAGCTTATGGTTTTCACCATCCTTGGATAACTCATGGTGCATCTCCTCCAATCCCTGTGAAAAAAACTTCAAAACACTGTTTCTCCCATTTCTTTTCTGTGGGGTGATATTAGTAGAGATAAACAAATAGGCTTCTTGCTGCATATAATCCATGGAATAAAATTCATATGAATGATCAGAGAGTGTATAATGTTGTATGCCTACTCATAAACTCAATTGGATCAAAAAGATACAACTCAAAAGTTCAAACTATGCATAAAACAATATGGGACAGAATCTGTCCAGAAAAACAGCAGCAGCAAAACGTATTTTTCTGTCCTACTTAAACTCATCTAAAAATTATGAAAAAATTCAGGTATACAGAGGATGAAAATTTGCCGTAACAGTTAAAATATCAGATCAATTGGAGTTACAGAATAGCAAATAAAAATCAAACCGTGCACAGACTTCGTGCAGGAATAAAATCTCCGAATAGAAGTAGCAACTTTTTCAAACCAAAATAGGTAAAACTTGGCACTTTATTATAAATTCCTGAAACTAAGCTAAGAAAAAAATCTCTTGATACAGCAAGAGGACACAAAGAAAATCCAAATAAAAACAACCGGGTTGCCTCCCATAAAGCGCTTTCTTTATAGCCATATAACTAGGCTTACTTACTTGTTGTTTACCGAAGATGAAGCTCATGAGGGAGCTTAAAAGTTGCGCCCTTCTTCCTTGGGAAGTGTTCCATGCATTTATTATGTGGAAACTGAAACTTCATATTCCCTTCCTTTGAATCAATAATAGCCCCTGTGATACGAAGAAAAGGTCTTCCATGAATAATAGGACTAGAGGTTTTATTCTCCATATCCATGATTAGAAAATCCACAGGTACAAAAGTCATATGTAACTCTACCATAACATCACTTACTTTTCCTAAAGCATGTTTAATGGTATTATCAGCAAGTGCAAATTCAACAGAGCATTTTTCAAGATTCTTTCACTCAAGTACTTCATATAATTCTTTAGATAAAGTAGAGACACTAGATCCTAGATCAGGTACGGCATGGTGTGTCTCTTTTCCAATAGTTACTAGCACCTTGGGGATCCATATATCCCCAAGCTTAGGTGGTATCATAGCTTCTTGATTGTATCTAGCAATTTTTTCTTTCAAGACATGATTAGCAATATAGGAACCAAAACCAGATTGGTTAACATCAATAGAAGGATCACTGGCAAATTTTTGTAAGATAGATATTAATTCATGCAAGGTACAATTCTCTAAATCAAGCAAAGGATCATTAACTTCACTAAGCATCTTAACTTCTTCAACTTTTACTCCCCTATTATAAAGATCAAATATTTCATAATGGTCATCAAAAACATCTTAAGATACTTGGGCTTTATCTAAACTTTCTTTAATTTTTGCTTCCAAAAGCAAGCCATCAAGTAGATAATAAGTATTAGAAGCAGTCATATTCATAAAAGAACCTTCACACTCCTTATCCAAAAAGACTCTAGAGGTTTCAGATAATCCTCTATAAAAGATATTTCTAAGACCATGTTCCATTCCAAAACCTATACTTCTAAATATTTCCCATGTTTTTACCAAAGGTTCATCTTCCTCTTGTTTAAACTTGATAACCATTTGTTTAGAATTGCAAATCATTTCAATGGAACAAAATCTTTCAACAAAATCAGCTTTCAAATTAAACCAGATGCTAAAGTTACCAGGTGGCCATCTCAATATCCAATCTAATGCTTTCCCCCCTAAAGAGTAAGGAAAAAGCTTAAGTCTAACATTAGGATGGTTCAGTTTTAGCATGTTGCATCTTTCATCAAATTTCTTAAGATGAGCTAAAGGATCTTCCTTAGGTTTTCCATAGAAATGATATTCATAGATTGATTTCATTATCTTAGGATCTACCTCAATTTCCACAATAGGGACATTCTTATTTTGAGGGAAATTCCTAACACTAAATGGCCAATGATTTCTCTTTTCCATTTGCAAGTTTTTATGTGTTTTTAATTTTTTATGCAAAACTGAAAATAAAATGACACTGAATAATGCAAACCGAATTAACTAATGCAAAACAAAATGCAAAACTGAAAATAAAATATGCAAACCGAAATCTAAAAATGATATGCAAGACAATAACAAAACAAAATAAAATGCTTGAAGGTAAAGATGGACAAGATGATGCTCACGTAGGTGCAACCTCCCCAAGCTTAGGAGTTAGCACAAGTTGGTGATGAAGTTGACTTTGTTGTGATATCCTTGGATAAAACCTTCCAGCTATGATTCCCCGGCAACGGCGCCAGAAAAAACATGTGATGACGGAATTGATGAGAGTGTTTCTCCCTCAACTACGCCAACAAGCACTCTTGATACCCTGAAAGGAAAATAATATATGGGATAGGTTGAGCCTCCAAGTGCAGAGTATGTAGAAGTGGAAGTTTTTTCCCCACGAGGGTGACTCGAGGGTTTAATATCGAACTCTCGGGGAATCAGTAGTGGGGATTTTATCTCCTTGTCCTTCTCTAGATTTCCTGCAAACAAAGTAGATTGCTTTGTGCCCTCAACCTCACCAAGTGGTTGTCAAGCACAAGGTGTGAGAATGATATTAAGATAATAATGAATGCAAAACAGTAAATAAATATGCAATGGTGGGAAGTAGTAATGCAAGGATGATAGTAATGATGATGGATGATATTTTTGGGGTTTTTATATGTGTATGCAATGAATAAAAGTGTTTTTGTATTTTCTGATTTTAAAATGGCTGAATGTAGAAAATGCTTAAAAGTGGTTGAAAAGTTGTTTCTTATGATTAAAAATGGACCGGGGTTCATGGTTTCACACATGCACTCTCTCTTTAATATAGTGTGGCAAATAAGTAGACATAGGATTAACATATGATATTGCAAACAAGTTTAATGACATGTTACTAATTATATGGGCATCACGTCCTAACATAGAGACCTTTTGATTATTAGTCTCACTTATACTCCACCAAGATGCGAACTAAATCATAACACCTCAGTAATTAAGATGACTCAGAGTATAGCCTTAAGATTAATGACATGAAGTGAAAATAAGAACATGCTGGATCTAGTCATAGGTAGAGGCTTGTCACTCCTCATACCTTGCAGCATGGTATTTTGGTTTATCCCTAGTGAGGCAACAAAGTAAGGTAAACACCTAATGGATCGCGATAGTAAGTTGTCAGCTTATCACATCACCACCCCCGTTATTCCAACTAATGCACACATTCCCCCTCACACGCTCTCATAAACATGTTTGATCAAAACAAGGATACAAGAACGGGGTACATAATATGCATCTACTTTCATAACTGAAATAAACATTGCAATCTCAACATATATTAACTCATAAAAAGATCCACCCCAAAGGTAATACAATGATGACTGTAATCATGTTCAGCAGCTCATACGGTGCTAATTAGTGAAGCTCAAGAGAGAGAGAGATACATATGCTACTACCACAAACCCATAGTCCAGAGGTGGACTACTCCCTCTTCATCATGGAGACGGTGGAGAGATGTCGATGGAGAAGAAGGAGACCTCTCCGGCAGCGCTCCGCCGGAGTTCCCCCCCCCCCCAATCTGCAGCCTCCTGGTCTCTGTTTCTTGTTTCTCTCGTGTGGCGGCTCTCTCTCCGAAAAACGTCGGGGGGCTCTTTATATAGGCGTTTTTAGGTCACGAGGAAGCTTCAGGAAGAAGGATCGTCGCAAACGGGGCCACGAGGGCCAGAAGAGGTGGGCCCACGTGGCCCCTGTACCTGGCCGCGTGGGGCACCCTCTTTCGCCCCTCCGGCCTCCGTTTGCTTGCTTTCTTCGCTCCTAGGTCTTCCTCCTTCCAAAATAATGATCCCCGTAAATTTGCAGCTCATTATGACGTCGTTAAGGCCCTGAAATAAATAAGGAAAGAAATAGAGGTTTTCTGCCTCCGCAGGATTAATTCCATAAAAGGGGAAATCATTATTAATTACCAAAAATCATTAAATAACAGTAATATACCCCTTATATCATGCAAATATGAATGGAATACAAGTATTATAGTGCAAAGTTCATGTATGCATTTTACATGCGTCATCATCCCAACAAGTTCCAGAGCGGGGTCCGATCTTCGAGGGTATTCTGGTGTTCCCCGACCTTGCGGAAGAAGGGGATGTGGACACCACTCTCCGGCTAGGCCGCACTCCACCGTCTGTGAAGGGCCGTCAAGCGGAGTGAGATCTATTTAGTTTAGCATGGTTGGCACTCGTAAGTTGTTAGATGAGAGTTTGTGGGTTTGTTTGTAATTCTTGCATTTGCTTGTACGCGTGTTTGTGTTGTTTGCCTTTTCTAGTTGATGTTGAGTGAACCTGTACAAAACTTGGTGTTCTAATCATCTGGGTAACCACTTGGTCGACCCATGGTGGATATCATGCCGTTCCCTTTAGTCAAATTTTTGTCAAGTATCCGGGTGCGCTTGTTAACCAGTATGGTGGAAATGATTATACCATACTGATACGATTGTTTTAGGCTATAAAATGCAGTGTTATTTAAAAAAATGATATTTTCCCGAGTAGCAATTTCTGCTATCTGTATGATAGCACCTCTGCAATTTTCTCTGCTGCAAGAACGGAGTTGTGACAGCTGAGGAAAAATCCCAATAATGCAAATCCGGCTCTAACCCGTCAGAGAAGACAAATTTGATACATCAACTGAGTTCAGTACATAAGGGAAAATTCAGAAAAGAGGATACAAGTTCTACTCCAACATAGAACAGTACCACTACCTCAGAGCAGATACAGAAGAGCACCCAAAAAAAAAGGATCCTACTGCCTCTCACGCTCAGTGGCGTCAGCTGAAGATGAGCCAAGCTCACCCGAAGCCGAGTCGCAAGCTGCGCGACGACGACGACGGACAGCTCGAGCTCCCAGCTCGTCCCCCACCAGAGGAGCAGCCGCACCAGCCACCGGGGACGTCCGCCAATCCCTCACAGGAGCCATAAGAAACTCGTCCACCGCCGCCGCAGCACCCCCGACAACGCCATACCACCAATCGTGCAGGTGGCAGGCTGACCAGACCGCCACCATGAGCAGAATCACCAGCAGCCCCCCGATGGTCAACCCGAGCCACAACACACAGAACAGGTGCTCGAGGAAGCCAGCTCGCTCCGGACCGTAAGTGAAATCACAAAGAAATGGAGAGAAGAAGAAGCCCATGCTTGCGATAAGAAGAGAATCACAGAGGCCGCAATTTGTAGCCCCAGCTCGGCCTCGCGCGGGAAAAGAGAGGAATCGCGCGTAGTGCTCGCCCAATTGGCGCGAAATCATCGAGGTGCCCAAAGCCGTGATGGCCGCCGCGTAGCTGGACCGCACACACAACAGTGCCGCAAGGGAGTGCCTCGCGCACTCAGAGCCAGCCAGGTACGGATGAAGATGTTGCGGGGAAGAAGAAGAGAGAAAGGAAGAAGGAGACTGCCAGGTGGACCCCGGTCCCACATGTCAGCAAGCAAGAAAATAGCCCCTGTGTGCTTCTATCATTTCCTCAGGAAATCAGTCCCTTGTCCCTCCAGTGCTTCGTAGGGAGAATTTTGCCAAATGATTTTGGGGATGGCCCTACCCCACAGTGTATGTAAGTCAATTAGTGGCGACACAGATATTTTTTATTTAAAAAGAAACTTTTTTTTTCCAAACCTGTGTATACTTGAAAAGGTATATACAACTTTTCAAAAAAAAAAAAAAACTAGACAAGGGACATGTTTAGCATATCCCTAACATTTTGTTTTACAAATTGGGTAATTATTTCTCCCAAGTTAGATCTCGTTTATTGAATGGTGACCCATGTGTAGGTCTTGTTTGATATTGCCATGCTTGTGTTTGGTTGAACAAAAAACCTTAGATTTGAAATTTCTTTATATAACCATAGTAGAAGATCCCATGTTGATTGATTGTGTGAGCCCCTGCCATGCCATCCTTAGAATGCAGTGAGTGTGATAAAAATACCATGCCTTGATAAAATTTGTTCTAGTAAAATATCCTGCTGAGTGTTGATCCTTTTGTGTGACAAACTCTAGTATTGTGTAGACAAAGTTTTCAAATATTTTAAATATAGGGATATATTAAACCATACAAGAAATATCTTGTATAACCCCGGGAATCTCTATTAGTCTCCGAATCTCGGGACAAGATTCTTTTTAAGGGGGGAAGGTTTGTAACATCCCGAAAATTCGTCCCTAATGTTAGTAACGTTTTCTCATGCTTGAAAAACTTTTTCAGTTTCCAAACTATTTTCTTTCCACTTGTTGGTCTTTGAATTGACTTTGGTTTCGCTCACTTGGAAATTTCCCAAGAATCCTCGATCTTTATCAACCTCCACCATACTTCCCTGCCACTGTTTTGTCTCTCAAACCTTTTTCCCATTTGGAGATTCTAAAACCCCCATCGATCCCACCGAAAGCCACCACCTCAAATACAGCTTTAAATAAATTCCACCAAGCTAACATATGGTTCCCTCGTACATATACATCAATCCCATGGAAAAATATTCCATAGTCCAATGCAAAATCCCAAGGTTAAATCATATTCGCTATTATGCCATTTCCAATCCAATAATTATTCAGACACATTCCCCTCATCCAAAAATTCTACAATTTTGTGGATAGGCCTAATTTCACCTTCTGAACATTTCACTCCATTGTTCCAACCTCATTTGAGAAATTTTTGAGGTACTTCCTTTATAATGCCCTTTTTATGCCTAATTGCAATTTCTAAAGCAACCCCTAGCTACAAAGATCATTTAGCATTGCCACTTTGCCAAATTGACAACCTCCCATATACAATAATATATCCACAATATCAGATCAAGATCATTTGAGGAAGTGCATTTATCATGCCCATGCCATCAGGGCACTTTGAACATCGATTTATTTGACTGTCTTCCATGTATCCAATTGAGCTCAAACTCCACAGGAATACCACTTACACCCATTATAATCTGCTGTGAATTTCTGGGATTTTTCTGAGTTGTGCAAAGCCTTGATCATTTCATCGAGCATCTGGTGTGCCCAATGTTTTCTGAAATTTTGCTTAAACAAGGTTGCAAACCAGCAAAAACCTATAACTATAAGGTGGTAGAGTTTTTATTTTAGCACTAGGTGAGGCGATCCATTTTCGTTTTAGGGCCTTGTGACGGGAAATACATCACAATGCCGATGTAGGCATGGCCTGTGACGTGGTCACCGCAGGCATGGCCATGCCAGGCGGCGCCGCCTCTTCGGGGTCAACGCCGTTCAGCTTCTCCCGGCCGCTCCCGTGTTTCCCTGGTATCCCCTCTCTCCCTAGACCCCTCCCCTCGGCCACACCCGCCACCACCCCCTCCATCGCGCTGCCAAGCCGCTAGGCGACGCGTTGCCGAGCCGCACCACCGTGGGTCCCCTCACCAGTGCCGTGATGACATTTGATCTTATCCACGGCTGCGTTTCCCGTCGTCTAGCGATGCCTCGTGCCACACCGACGACAACGAGTCCGTCGTCTCTTTGCTGTAGCATCGAACACCTCACCCCGCCTTCCCCGTCGAGCCGTCATGGTCATTGTCCCCCCCGAGCCCTATAAAAGGAGCCCTGGGCCCTCTTCGCATGCACGCTCCCTCTCCTCCCCTCCTGGAACCCCTCCGCTCTTCTAGTTTCGGAATGGTAGAGCCCTGCTCCAAATCGGCCGAGGCCGTCACCGTCGATCCGCCGACCGTGGCGAGCCCTAGACCGAGCCATTCTTCAATTATACTTGCAGGGATGTTCCTCTCGAAGCCCTCTACCTCCCGGACAAATCGGTTTGCGAAATGGTGCAACGTTGCCTCGGCATCGTCTCCGCCCGCCGGCGGCGAGCTCCCAGCCCCGAGCGCGGAAGCAGGGCGCTGGTAGCCTCCCTTCCATCCCGGGCCCTCTCCCCTCTGGCGGCGTGGTCCACGGTCCCGTCCGCGTCTCCGGCCGACCTGGGGAAGCGGGGGCTGCGGCAGTGGCCAGCTCCGGTGGCCAGCTGCGCCCAGCACGCCCGCGTCGAGCCTCGCCCGCATCCCCTCGACGCGGGGATGAGGACGGCCAGCTGGGCCGCCAGCGTGGCACCCTTGTGTCGCCGACAGGCGGGCCCTGCCTGGCCCAGCCGCCACGTCAGTTAAGTGGAGGCGCCCTCCCGCGCGTCTCCGCTTTCCTGAGGAGAAGACGTATTTCCTTCCAACGCGCAACCAGCCCAGCCCGGTTCAGAAGCAGCCCGCTCTGTTTTTTTTTCGAATGGGCAGTAGATAGTTAAATATCGCCGAGCCGTATCTTTTGAACCGTACATCCGTTTGAGGTGATTCAAATTTGCAAATTCTTAGTTTAAAAGGATCTATCCAGTGGTATCGGTTTTGTATTTTTTTAAAATGTTTGTATGCTGAGCACCCTTATATACATGCATAGGTCTATCCCGCGGTACCGGCAAACCGATACCCTAACCCGCGACGTGTCCGTGACCCTCCAAGCCAAATGGCGTCAATCTTCGAAGGAAAGCTAACCACTTTCTATGAACACTCAAGCGGTGATTGCTTGTTTGTATTTCACCCTGTCATATAGGTGCATTTTATTGCTTATCATCCGTAAACTGTGCGTCACGAGATATCGTGGCTTTGTTTACATCCTGTCAACTGTGCGTCACGAGATATCGTGGCCTTGTTTACATCCTGTCAACTATGCGTCATGAGATATCGTGACTTTGTTTCATACCTGTAATACGATAAACCCATCTCCCGTGGGTTGAGTTCCGGTACCCCGTCTAAATACACGTTGGGTCCTGCCCAAGTGGATTGAAGCGGCTACTTTTCTGTAGAGTTGTGGCGTGCGTTGGACGGTACCATGCACCACTCCCCATTCCGGCGACGATGGACTGGGGGAACCGCCGCAGTCAATGGAATGGAGGAACGGGATCGTGTGGACGCCTCCACTAACTTTTGTAGTCGATCTATGGCTGTCACTGGTCGGAGGTATCTCCGCCATCGTCCGGTTGACGCTAACCAACTGTGCTATTTTATTTTCTTTTACTCAACCTGTGGATGTCACTGGTCGGAGGTATCTCCGCCATCGCCCGGTTGACTGTGTTATTTTATTTTATTTTACTCAATCTGTGGCTGTCACTGGTCGGAGTTATCTCCGCCATCGCCTGGTTGAAACTAACCATTGATTGAACTAACTATATATTGCTTGAACTATTGTGTGTAGTTTGTTTCTGTTCATGTTGATATGATATTATGGTTTTGCATTGGACTAATCTGTTTCATGTTGATGTGATATTATACTTGTTGTGTTGGACTAATCCTTTATTGTGTTGGACTAATCCTCTGTTGTTTGGACGTGTTGTTGAATGAAACTGGACTAAATGAAGCCCCCCTCCAAACATCGATAGGGTCAGCCCATAGTGCCACTAATCTGAACATTGAACGCACTACCACTGTCGCCCGAATGGGAGAGCCATAGCCAATGTAACCTATCAAGCCTCCTTTGATGCTACCCACTTGGCAAGTCTAGTCGGATACTGCATAGTTGTGGTCGGGGCTAGCCTTGTGAAGGTTCCAGAGCTAGGCGTCGCTCATGAGTTGGGGACGTGCCGGATTCACTTCGTCATAAGGCATAGAGTTATGTCGGTAGCTATATAGGGAGTGTCTTGGTAGCGTGAACGGTAATGTAAGTGTGTCTTGTTGAGTTTTGACTTAAGGATGATATCCTAAAGTGCCGGCTGAGTAAGGTGCATTTAGATGAGTGGTAACTGCAACCTCTCGAGAGTGTATCGTCTAGCAGCTAGCCTTGTTCCTAGGTTATGGAACAGTTTAGTGTCGGTCACACTATTGTCCTTTGTCGAATCCGGAGGCCAAACTTAAGTTTTGTTTGAAAGAAATATGAACAACAATGAACAATAAGCTGATGCAGGGAATGTTATTTGAGTCGTGGATGGTTACCCGTGTTTGGGATGATGGTGTGATCGTTGGGAGCCTAGAGTTAGGCCCGAGCCAACATCAACCGTGCCTGCCCAGAATGGAAAGTTGAGGCCAGTGGGCCTAGTAGTTTGATAGACGTGATAAGGCTGTTGGGCCTAGTTGTGATGACATGTGATGTTTATTATTTGGTACCCATGGGTACACTCGTTATTCGTCACAGGTAAGCTCTTTGTGTGATCGCCGGTACACGATCCAACCCCACCTGGCTTGGACTCTGTACTGGTGATACCCCTATTATTTGCTTATGCCATGATTTGTTGTGCTGCCTTGTTGCTACCCACCTGGACTGCCGTAAGTAGACACTTGCCATGTTTAGATTATTTTCTATCGCTAGCTGCTTGTTGCCTGACTTCTTGACTATTCATGTCTTGTGGTTGTTTACTTGCGAGTAAGTCATTGTACTCAAACTGGCTTTTCATGTGGCCAGGCGTTTAGAGGATTCATCTTCTACCATAGCAAAGAGGAGCAAGAGCGTGCTAGGATCAGTAGCCCAGCCAGATGCCTGTGGAATGGAGCCGCACCAAGCCGTTGCCGTACCTGTGTCTTCCGCTGCCAGTTAAACTCTGTCCCGTGCCATACTTGGCCATGATAATTTTCATGCCTTGGTGGCCATGTAAACCATTTGTAGCCCTCTGGGCCTGATTGTGTAACGATATTTCCGCTAAGTTGCATTGTCGTAACGTGCATCCAGATATCCTGGGCTGGCGCACGGGGCGACCGCCTCTCTGGCAACATGTGTCAGAGGGGGGTGTCACATGAGAAATTTAAATTCTAAAATGTCCATTAATTTCTCTAATTGGATTTTATTTGCCTCTAATTAGAAAGAAACGAATTATCATGTTATGGGGAGTAGTAAGCTATGTGCCTATTACAATCCTAGAAAACATTAACATTTGAGGTTGTTCCACTTGGAGTTGATATTGTAAATTATCTTGTTCCCATGTGGCATGTTTTGCTCAAACAAGTTCCAATTTGATCTAGTGTTTCTATTTGCTCTTTCTTTTGGATCTTGTTTTTGTGATTTTGCTTGGTGTGGTTTTCTTCAAATATGCACTTCCATATCTTATTTGAGAAATCATTCGCCTCATCTTTCTCTAACCATGGCTTGCCGGTTGGTTCGAGTAGTTGGAGCTACCAACAAAATCTTTCGAAGCATTGTGTTTAAATCTTATCCTTGCCATATGCTTATTTGTTGTGAAGTTGGTCTTGAACATCATTCTTATATACCACCGAGAAATATCTCTATACTCTCCTTGTCCATGACAAGTGATACCATCTTCATACTGGCTCTTGCGTTGTATTGCCTCATTTATTGCCAAGTGTTTATCTTGACTTCCGTTGTCTTCCTTGCCTCTTGCATGGATCTTTTTTTTTCAATTGGAATTGTTTAGTGTTGTATAAGACATATGGAGAGTATTTATCCCTTGTGTGTGCATTTTGTATTCAAATGCAAATATCAAGATAACGCATGAATCTTAGGGGAGGTTTCCTTTATTATTTAGAACACTATTCTATCAATCAATTTTTGATCCTTTCAATTGGCATTTAATTTGTATCTTATGCGTTTATGGAAGGCAAACCTTTTCTTTTGGTGCTTTGTGCCATCATGAAAAGAGTAGAGAGTGTTTGGTTTATTTGTTGTAACCTTTCTCTCTCTAGGGAGTTGCTTTCTCATTTCTTGATTTGTGTCTTACCTTCTTAAATGAGAAATGCCTTTTTGAGCATGTGTCCTATTTTTATCTTCTATGCTCTTTGGCTTTGCGTTGGTACCATCAATTGGTATTAATTGGAATTTGATATCTCCTCCATAGATATTTGTTTCAATTGATACTTATTGTGGGAGCTTTGATACCTTATTTCTTTATTTTACTTTACTTGATTTCGGTCAAGTAGTATCCTCTTCTTGGTATCTTTTCTCCTAGTTGGTATCTTATTTTCAATTGGTGTCTTATCGATCATGTGTTGTTTGATTTGATTCCTATTCATATCTCACGTCATGTGTTGATGTGTTATGGAATCAATCATGTGTTGATTTGGATTTTGATATAATTTGGACAACCTTTTTGTGTCACACTTTGGCGTGCTCTCTTCTTGGTTTACTTCGTGTTTTTGTCCAAATTGTATCTCGTTTGGTTCTTGAAAGACTTTGTATGTATAACCTTTAACATATATATTATATGGCATGTTTGTCTTTCTTGTTCCAATTTATAGGGTATACTCCACCGAATCCTAAATCGGCTAAGATGTGCATGAAATTCAATTTCATATCTATATGCACATATTTATGTGGAGTGTTTCCTATATATTGTAGTGTATCTAACTACTATGGGACCCAATGAGGTTGGGAACCATTTTGTACTTGAATTTTGTTTTAGGTACAATGGATATGCATTGGATGCTTGCCTCATACATAAGGAAGGTGTCCTCACCATGATATTATAAGAGTCAAGCTATGATGATTGTCAAAATCTCATCTTCTTCATCACCAATGTCATATCGGTAACAAGTATCTATCACATACATACCTTTCTAGTATTCAACCTTGTATAGGTTGCCTCTTGGCATGAAAGCTTTTATGTGCAATTGTTGTGGTTTTGGCTTATTTCCTTCACTTGGTATTTCTTTGTGATATTTGTGATGAAATTGCAAAAACTTTTTTCTTCAATTGGTATTCTTTCTTTGTGATACTTGTTGCCTATCTCAAAGCATCTCCACTATCTCTTGTTCCCTTTGTGATATGTGTGATGTCTTTCATGTGTTTGAAGTTCATTTATATACAATGAGACAAATTTGAGGCATGTGCTATGCTTTTATGCAATAATATCTTTTGTATATTCATGACTTCCCTTTTGGATACCATGGTTTCCCTTTCATCGACCATTTCATATGTGCAAGTTTCTTTGTGGATGTATATCATCAACGATTTGTCTACTTAGAAACCTATACATATGAGAGAGGTCACCCTCCATTCGGTATCATATTTCTTTCAGCCACCTTGTTTTTCATCTATAATTCTTTGGTGGCTCCAAATTTGTCTCGTGTGTGCTTGTCTTATTTCTATTTTGCATCTTTGCACACTCATATTTTATTGAAGATCTTTGTCTTCATGCTTATCACGGTGAGCATGTTGATTTTTATTGGCTAAATGTTCTCACTAGCTCTTGGCTTTTTCAATTGGTTTAGTTTCCAATTGGTATCCTTGAGCTTGTGAACATATTCTTTTTGAAAAATCTTCTTTGTATCTTGGTCGAGCCTATCTTATGTTGAGTCTTTTAAATGGGTATCTTCTTATGGCTCAACCATATCTTTGGTGCAAGTGCATTGATTTGTTTTTAGTTTATGCACCCTTGCACTTGTTGTTTGTTCTAGATGATTTTTGGGGAGTGAGGATTCCATATTTGTGTACTCCTCAATAGTGCATGAACATTGGGGAGGTTCTCCATTTTTATTTAGAACTCTCGTTTTGAATCTTTTCGATTGCCTATCTCCTTTGTGGAGATGTTTAGAAGACTTCATCTTATTTGCAATCTTTGGATCCTCAATATATTTGATTTCCTCTAACTATTCATCATTGGATATGTGCATTTGATTTCACTCATATCTTGAGAAATGCACACCTTTTTGAAGAACTCATGTGATATTGGCCTTCTAAATTTTTCCTCCCATTTCGGCAATCGATGCCAATGGGGAAAGTTTAGAGGGTTTAAGGGAATTTGGTTTTATGCTTTTGTTCAGTTCTTAAGCATTTGCCTTTAATGCTATTGCATCCTTGCTTGCTTGTCTTGCAAGGTTGCTTTATTCATTATATAAACCCTCTTAAAAGGGATTGTCATCAATTAGCAAAATGGGGGAGATTGAAAGAGCATGGTTGCCCCCATGTGTTGTTTTGATAATTAATGACAATCTTTATGGACTAATGTTTGTATTGAGCTACTTGTAGGTTGTGTCCATATGCATTGCTTGATCTCCATATGTTGGAGTCAAGGCTAAGGGAAGAAGATTATATGTTGATCAAGGCTAAGTGGCGGGTTGATCACACTCAAGCCCAAGTGAAGATATGCCGAAGAGTGCCTCTCCCATATTGTGGTATGGGGAAGCTATTAGCGAGTCTTCACCAAGCAGAGCGCAATCAAGAAAGGTGGTCTAACTTGAGAAGGCAAAGATCGTCATCATCTAGCTCAAGTGGATTATGTGCAGGCAAAGGTATGATCTTGATAGGGTTTCTATTTTACCGGTCTCATGATGTTAGTGAGAGACGGGATTATAAGATAGTTAACCGTACTATCAAGAGGGGCTCTCGACCGAGTATCTTGATCATATCGTTCGTGAGAGCTCAAACCTTTGCATCCTTGCAATCATATTTATTGGATCTTATTTGGCTCTTTTTGGTGTGTTTTGGTGCTTGTTGTGCTTGTCATGACAAGTCCAAGCTCACCAAAAACGGTTTTCGTATGGGTATCCTATTGCGTTTTTGTTTTGGAGGTTTATCGGTTCGTCTTTTATAGAGAGTTTTACCTTTCCCCATTTGGTTTTATCCTCCCTTGTTGGACTATGATGTTTAGCTGTATATTCTTGTAGAGCTCGCTGTTATGATTCTAACGATCCCAAGATCATCAAAAATGGAGTCCGGATGCGAAAGATATGCCCGCTTTCATTTTGCACTTTCTGCAGTTTTTCAGAGGGGCGGAAGTCCTGGCCCGAGGGCGGAACTTCCGGCCCCCGGAAGTTCCGAACAAGCACCGGAAGTTCCGACCCATTTTTCATCCGAGTTTTTTTGCTAAGTCCTTTCGGTGATTCTCTCTGGAGGGGGTCCGGATTTTGCCCCGGAAGTTTCCCCGGAAATTTTCGGGGGGGGGGGGGGGGCG